>CAIGQQ010030612.1:15439-43433 GCA_903798035.1 Danio albolineatus | reverse complement strand
AAAAAAAACTTAAGAATCTAGTTGTTTCAGCTCATTTTAAATAAGAAGTTTGAACAAACAGCAAGCATCATTATTTTGCGTATTCTCCACAACACTGACGAGGAAACAGCTTAAACATTGCGCAACAACAATCTGGGATTTCATTCAACAAATCACCAAGTATAGCTATGGTTTGCTGTAGTAACGTTAATGTAAACCACTGGCAGATATGAGTGTTTTTGTCAGTAAATGCCAATTTATATGTACATCTCCAAAAAAATGTACTGTATCTACGTTTGTGACGATGTGGAGGTCAGAGGTTGGTTGAGTGGAAGCAGTGCCTGTTCCTTCCTCGGCAGATCTCAGAGAAATCTTTCCCCTCCAGACTGGAAAAAAGCAGCAGACCGTCTGTCGCTCAGTGCCTTTCCCTTTTGACTTTGTCGTTCTCTCACATGTTGCCTTTTTGTAATATCTTAGATGCAACACTTTATTTCAATGGTCCATTTGATTATTAGTAAACTGTCTGCTTAATATCTGTTGATACTGACATTCAACAGACACTTAACTGACTATAAGAAACTTTGCAAGTGCATGTCAACTTACACTAACCCTACCCCTCACCCCAACCTAACAGTCTACTTATAATCTAATGAGAATTAGTTGGCATGTAGATGCAATGTTACTTAAATTCAACAAACGGACTGTCAAAATAAAGTGTGACCCCTTAGATTCCTATATAAGGATTTTATTTGTGAATTGGCATGACATGAGAAAGTTTTTCCCAATAACATTTTTCTTATTCTTTAATAATTATTAATTCTGCTGTTTTTAATTTTCAGTCAGGCAATTATTAGAAGTTTACGTATATGGAGAATTAGAACTTTTTAAGAAATTTTTTTCTAGAATTTTTTAACTTATAGGCTTTTTTTTGTAATTAGCATGTGTACCTGACTGTCAAGCCTAAAGGCTGATTTAAACTGTATTTTCAATAAAAGCAACGGCATGAGGTAGACGGAATATGTTCCATATTCAAAGGAGTTTAACCAACACCTGAAATTTAGAAACTGCTTCTATATCTTGCAGCTGAACAACAGAAAACTATGATTATCACCTCAGGTATACCTGCTGTCTTTTATTTAGTGTTAAATGGTAATAATATGAGTTTGAATGCCATTTTACATGACATTTATTGCGCTCCTACCGAAAGCAGCAACAGATAGTTTACCTTAGATCTTGAAAATAAATAAACTGTTTGAAATGTAACTTTAGAAATGTGACTCAGTGCAAGCCAACACACGTCTATGATTGAGCATGTACATTTATTAATGTAAAAGAGGTTTAAGATGTATTAATTTGATTATAAACCTTACCATTTGGTTGGAGTGCAGTAAGTGCACTATTCTGTGCTTCTGAATGGTTGTATTTAAATGGTCGTGTTTTATCTGGTGCAAATAGCCAAAATGCTTATCTCTGCAAATTTCATCATGTAGTGTGTTGTTAGGACACGGTGTTACAATGTAACCTGCTTACCTAATGTTTATGTTCGTAACATTTATATTATTTACTAATTAATAACCACTTCATGTGGAACTCTGAATCCACGTCTCATTTCAGAGGCTGTTTCTGTCCACCAGAGGTCACATTTCAGTCACACATACTATATGAGCCTTCCTGACTGAATGAATGAAATATGCTGTTTCTCATAAAGGCAACCCGGGTTGCTGAAATATAATTGGCTAAACTGGCTTTGGGCGGGTTAAAACAACCAAAACAAAGACAAACGTTCTGGCAGGTAACGCACATGTTTAAAGCAGAATATCCGACTTTAGTATTGTTTTGTTTTTTTTGTTTTGTTTTTTCAGATAAACAGGTATGTTTACTTAGCATGTTTCTTGAATAACTGCAAAAATATTATGGTATTTTTATCATTTAGAAGAGTCGAAAACTTCCATACAGTACAGCACCTTTAAAAATAGAGACTAGTTACTGTAAAATAATCAAACGACCAGTGCATAAAGCAGTTGTTTCCTCTCCTCTAGATCTCCCAGGCTGTAGAATATCGTATCATTCCAGAGTGGAAAGAATTGTCTAGTTGTTTAGACATTGATAGTTTTCTTTTTTTGCAGCACTTCAGCGAAGTCCATTATCGTATTTGATTACAAACATTGAGAGTCTGAGCCGAAAAGAGAGAGAGAGATGGACTCACCGCCTCATCCCCAGGGACAGACAGTGGCTAATCAATTTCAGACCAATGGGAGCTTCATTTACATCACAAAAGCTAATTATTGCAGCCTAATCAATCAGCACATCCTAATTAGCTCAGGGCTTGAGTTGGGACTGGCAGAGAGAGAGAGAGAGAGAGAGAGAGAGACAGAGAGAGAGAGAGAGAGAGAGAGATTTCTGCCCTGCTATACAGAAACGTTTTCAGACATGCTGTTATTACATATCCAGACAAGCCTGAGGTGAGCGACGAGTTAAACCTACAGAGAGAGAACAAGAGCAGCCCACAACAACCAAGAGATGTATAGATGAAGCTGCTGTTGTTTTAATAACATTCCCAAAATCCCTCACATTTTTTCCATCCTTCGGGGTTTTGATGCTGGAGAGGATCTGTGGAGGTCTGATTAAAGACGTCACTCACTTTAGAAGGTGTGTGCTTGTGTGTGTTTGCGTGTATGCATGTATGCTCTTGTTACAGTATCTATTCATCTTTATTTGCTAGAGTGTTTATCACACGTTTACTACACTTTTTTAACTCAGGGTTATTGATTAATATTAATAAATAATCAAAATTGCTAAAACTTTTAATCAATCTCAGTGATGCTAAAATAACTCTTATTCATTACACTGTCTTTTTCACACTCAGGGTTATTGATTATTATTGATAAAGTGATTATAAAATATTTTATTTCAGTTATATGCAAAAGAACACTCCAAAAAAACACTTCTTTTTAGAAAGATTGTGGAACAAATTTTAGTGAAGAAGAATGGCTTTCGATCTGCTCTGGCATAATTTTTAAAGGTGCCACAATATCAAACCAAGCAACAAGCAAAAAAAAATTTTTTTTTTTTTTACAAAACTTATTTACACCGGATTGTCTCAATAAGACATTTCTTGATGTTTCTCATTGTTGTTTTAAGTGCAAATCCAGTGTTGGTACTGTGATGCATCCATTCTGGGCCTGTAACATAATTATAACATTCTGGAAAGAAATCCACAAATTAGTTCAGAAGATTACTGGTAAACCTTTTCCCCTATCTCCAGTTATTTATCTTCTAAATGGTAAAACCGGTGTTCACCTTAGTCATGGAAAAGAATCTGTGAATCAGAAAGGGTATTCTTCTGTTGTGGTCCTATCCTAACATTCCTTCGGTCAATATGTGGATGAATCAGATTCAGAATTCAGAATTTTACTTTTCACAAAAGACTTGAATTACTAGCCAATGGACGATTGTATAATAGTTGGCTATATCATTGTACCTGTATTGACCTTATTCTTCAATGTGGAAGTACAATTCAGTTGCCAATAGGATAAATGACTAGGAATAATAAACAAGCAAGACAAGTGTTTGTATGACTATACAGACAAAATAGAAAAATATAATAGGAAAATATCAATTTGCAACTTCAAGCAGCAGAACGAGCTGTTTTTAATATTGTGGAAATGCAATCGGCAATTCGGGATTTGCACATAAGGAATGACTGTGAAAATTGAAAATTGTCCAGGATATACTTCCATATACCACTGTTCTGTCATTGCAAATCTTGAAATAAATATTTATTAATAATAATAATAATAATAATAATAATAATAATAATAATAATAAAAATAATAATAATGACGATAAATGTTTAAAAAACACTTCAAATTTTAATTATCTAAATATAAAAATTTATATTTAAAATATAATAATAATAGTAATAATAATAATTATTATTATTGTTATTATTGTTGTTGTTGTTGTTGGTGTTGTTATAAAAACTGCAAAGTCATCAAAATTACTTGAACTTTAACTAATCTAAATCAATCTCAGTGATACTAAAATAACCCTGGTTCGTGTTAACAAATCTTAATAAAAATGGGGCCTTATTGTAAAGTTTTACCCTTTATTTTATTTATTTAAAAAAAGAATTTCTATTAATCAACAAAAACAGGTAACCTTTTCCACAAAATTATTACGCTTTTTTTTTTTAACAGATCATAATACAAACCATCTCATGGGCACTACTGTACATCACAACAGTAACACCTTTTTAAAATTCAGCTCTGCTATCACATGAACGAATACAATTTTTAAATATATCAAAACATAGAACGAAGAGTTTTTCTTAACAATAATAATTCACGTTGTTGCTGTTTTTGCTGTATTTTTAATGAAGCCGCTGACCCACCAGTTCATGTTTTTCTCATGCGACTAACTGAGCATGACGCACTGAAGGACTGAATGGCCCGTAGCCATTTCCTAACAGACTGGCAGTTCAGAACTACACATCATTAAACAACTCCTCCTTAATCGAATCACAGACATGACTTGATAATCCCCCAGCAGTGATTTTACATGCAGATCTGCTCGGGGATTGATCGTGTTTCGCTGGTGGAAGCGTGTCCTCATATGGTGCGTCTTATGGCCCGTTATCATCATGGGGTTGGGTGGAGCTGAGGATGCAATTTTCACTTTTACGAGGATTGACGTTCTAGTTGACATGCCGGATATAGCATAGCATTAAGAGGTCAATAGATTTACATTTACATCCATGTTCTAAGCAGGTTTTGAACTCGATCAGCAATAAATCGTGATTGCGGCAATTACTTGTGACAGGTCGCTGAGAATTGATGGGCCTCAAATTTTTTTTTTAGCAGATGGAGGTTGAACTACGAAATTATGCTGTTAGCAAAGTGCTACCCAAACACTTTTCTTTTTTTCTTCAGATTCCCCGAAGATGAGGACAGCATGTATTAATAGATTTTAATTAGCGGTGTTTGCTAAGGCAATCATCAGTTTTATAATTGCTCATACCTGTGGTTAGAGATTTAAACAATCTCCTAACCCAAAGTGCATTTTCTGCTTCAGACATAATTATACCTATTATTTTTCTTAGTGACCTGATTATGATTTTTTTTGCCTCAAGTAAATTAAAACGAGTGTAATAAGCCCATAGATTTACAGGAGGAAGGAGGAATCAGAACCATATTTATGAAGCTGGAATTGGGCCTTTTGACTTGAAGCTTTCAAATTATGCTTCATTTTTGTGTGTACACTAGCCTATGGGTGCCTGGTGCTGTTTTGGGTGATGTAAGGGTCTTGTAAGATTTGTGTAATGTCAAAATGAATTATCTTAAAGCAGTATCTGGACTACTCTACTGTAAGTATTCCATTCATGGGTTTATCTCGTCAAATGTGTTTCATCACGAATTATATAGAGGGTAAAAATTCAGACTCACTAACAGAAGTAGAAGTGAAAATATTTAGAGACAGAGGTAGATCAAGGATAATCATTGACTGTGTTATTGAAAGATGGAGGAATTTTATGGAACGTTTGGGGATTCAGTTAAGACACTGATGGTGGTTTCACACCTACTAATGTGAACAATGTCCTGAACTCGGGTGCGCACCCGGGAACTGTACTTAAAGGGCCACGAAACCCCCCAGTCTCAGCAGGGTGTTTTCACACCTCTAGTTTGGAAAAGTTCAGGAAAGTGGGTGTGTCCAGCTCTGTTTAGGTGGGAGTGTCAGGGGAGGGAAAGAGGGAAGGTTTTGCATAAAAATGGGAGTTTCCATTTGTGCACGCGCTGACTTTCAAACAAACACACAGACACAGGGGGAGAAAGACAGTGACTGTGTTTACATGGACGTCAGTCATCCAATTATTTACCAAATTATTAATTTGTCGACTTTAACTGCAGTTTGGCACTTTCACGTTTATTCACAAAACTTTCCTGCGTGTCCCCCGTGACAAACGAGATATTAAATGTTAGTAACTGTTGAAGGAGTGCAGATTTAATGGAGTATTTGAAACGCAGAGTATTTCAGGAAAAAAAAATCCTCTGCATTTCTCGGTAACTAGATGCACTCTGTAGGTAGCGTCAGAAAGCCCTGTATGTATAGACTATTCTGTCACAAAATGCGGCGAAAATTCTACACGACAGTAATCGTTTGATTAAGATTTTACACGGATCTTTAAGTCTATAATACTGTAGTGATATTAACATGCTGTAAACTCAGTAACAGTTCTAATCACTTTACTAAGGTCTGTCTTTAAACTCTGAAAGAGTATTGCTGACGAAACCAACTAACTTTGCCATCTTAAAAAACAAACAAACACCACTGATCGCCTACTTACCAATCAGGTGACAGGACAATGAACACCAACTGGAGCTGTGTATTTTTTAAAAGGAGACGAGCAGCAAATCCGGATTTGACCATTTCCAGATGCAAAAAGCTCTCGGGTAAAAATGTTTCTTACAAACGCATTTCTGTCGCGTGTCGCGTGCGCTGTAATCCACTGTGAGTCCAGCTGCGCTCTCATAGAGGGGAAATGAAAGCAAAACCTTTTGTTGGAGCACATTTATAAACGCAACACTGAAGACATGTGTCTCCAAACAATCCTTATTCTTCCACTTGTTTTGGCAACCTGGCGTCGCTCTGCCGTCTAAACACTGCTACTGCTAAAAGCTACATTCTTCGAAGCCACCATGCATATTAATGAAGTAGTGCATGCTGATTGGTTTGAACAACGTACTTCTCATGACTTAATGCCGCACGCTCAGAGACGTCAGGATGTACTCGCCGGGACAGACATCGACTCTCCACGCTGGAGTACATGCATAGATCTCATCGGCGTGACGCAGCCTCAAAAACTCGTTTCAAACCGGAAGAACAAATTTGCTCGAAATAACGCAAAAACAATCAATTTTTTACTTTTTAGTCAATTATATGTGTCCTAATAGTGTTTATAGCAGCGTGGGACACATATATGACTGTCAACAGCTCAAATAATGTGTTTTGGTGTTTCATGGCCCTTTAAGTCTGTCTGAAAGAGGTGGTTCTGGGGTCTGGTTCACATCTGATATAAATGCAGTTGTAGAAATAATAAAGGTGAACTGCCAACTGTACAACAAACTTTAGTTTTCATAACATTCGTTAGTGTGTGTATGTCTGTGTATCACCTTTATGACAAGCGGGACTGAGCTAGTGCAAACACAGTGATAATGTCTGCTTATCCCCTCCAAAATTGACTTCTGCCCACATCGCGTAATGTTTTCAACATTTGTAATAATTTTGCCGCAGATTGACCCAAGTGACTCTCTGTATGTTATCAAAACCAAAACATTCAGTAAAAGCAGAACGAGCGCAATATGCATACGTTTTTCCATTTTGGCGCCTTGGATTTCGTGGCCGTCGCCTAGCAACAGCTGTATACACAACAGCAACTTGATCACGCAAGCATACCGGGCTTCAGAACGAAAAAGACAATGTGAAAACAATCCAGCTGAGAAGGAGGCAAGGGGGACAATCAGACTGGGGCTCAAGTTAGTTTTTATTTATTGTTATGACTGGAATTGAGGTTAGTTAATCTTAATTTATATTATGTTGTCTGTTTTAAAGACAATTTTACTACAGTTTTATTTATTAAACTTAATACTATGTTACTTCATTGTGAAATGTTTTGTTATGCACTTCTTGTTCACTGAATACATTTAGAATGTGTGTATGTAGCTTGTTTGAAAAGCAAAAACAGTTGCCAAAATCACAAATAAAATCGCAATCGCAATAAATAAATTAAAAAAAAAACGCAATATGATTATTTTGTCCATACTGCACAGCCCAAGTTGCATCATTCCCTCCTAGCAAACTAACAGTAAGAGTGACATGGTTAAGAGTATTGTGTTTGAAGCCATCAAACTGATGTCAACAGAAAAGCACTGATTTTCAAACACGGAAGCAAATGGTCAGATTTGATTGAAGATTACCAAAACCAACCTTTTTTTTCAGTCGATTAACTTCCACAGATTAATTGTTCTTCCAAAGACAATGTGTACGAGAAAAAGATAAACATTGAAAATTTGTATTTCACATACTGTAAACTGTAAGCCACATTTTTAACTTGTTAGCCACCTACCTAACTTTAAATAGCAACAGTTCTTGACCCCTAGTGAGCTACAAAAAAAAAAAAAGATATAATTGGAAAGAAGACACTTTCAGTTTTACTATGGTCCATCCATAAGTTCTGGTGTCAACGTTCTCCCACTAGTCAAGAAGTTAAATAAAAAGAAAGGAAATCTTGTTTGTGTAACACACGCAAGCTAGTCAGAACTCATATCTACTAGCAGGTTGCATTGATTCCAAGAACTGGGAGTGAGAGACTAATGGAGTCCAGCAAGTAGGAGCTGTTCAAATAAACCTCACTTCTCTGGTCTCAAAAAGGCCACTAGCAACCAAAAAGAGAGCTTATGACTAGCAAGGGATTTCATGATAATAATAATTCCTAACATTTATAAAGCACTTTTCTAGACACTCAAAGCGCTTTACACAATGTGGGGAATGTCCTTATTCTCCACCAATGTGTAGCATCCACCTGGATGATGCAACAGCAGCCATATTGCACCAGATCGCACACCACGCACCAGCTGACTAGTGGAGAGGGGACAGAATGATTAAGCCAATTATGATATGGGGATGGTTAAGAGGCCATGATGGACAGAAACCAATGGGCAGATCTGGCCAGGATGTCAGGGTTAAACCCCTACTCTTTTTTGAAGAACATCCTTTTTAACATCCACAGAGAGTCAGAACCTCGGTTAATTGTCTAATCCAAAAGACGTATATGTTCTATAGAGGACTATAGAGGAAACTCCACTGCAATCACATTCAAATTCATGGGAATGATATTTGGGGGTGAGGCTCAGGGGGCGAGCTAGTAGGAGCTGCCAAAGGCACACTAGCAAGCATAAAGCTGCAGTCTTTGGAGTCCTTGTTAGTTTACCTGCCTCCAATGCTGAAAATTGCAGTTTGAATCACATTCTGAAATGGGTGTGAGGATCCTGAGTGGTTAAACTGGTGTTAGGACAAGGATAGAAGTGAGTATTCATGGAGTGAGTGTAACGGGGCAACTAATAGAAACTGGCCTCAGGGGTGTACTAGGGACTGACTTGCAAAGGTAAGGTTTTCAGAGTTCTTGTCACTGTGCCTGAAAATCCAGAATCCTGTAGGGAATGTGGGGGTTAAATTCAACTGGGAGCCGAGGGTTTAAATTCGAACAGTATTAATTCGAGTTTTAGGGTAGTAAGGCCAGCTGGTAGAAGCCTTGGCTTCAGGAGACATACTGGCAAGGGACAAAGCTACTGACTAGTGAAAGGAAAAACATTCTTTGGCGTCCTTGTTAGTGCACCTGCCTCCCATGCTTTTTATGCTGGTTCAGTTCCTGCTCAGTGTGGGGTGAGTGAAACCACAAGGTTTAAATTTGATGCCATGACCCCAGATGGGGCTGAGGTTATAATGGAGAGTTAGTATGAGCTGTGTGAGTTAACTTTACACCCCTGGCCTCAAGAAACATATTGACAACTCACAAAAGCAACTAAATGAAGCAGTCTTGAGGATCTATTTTAGTACATCTGACTCCCATGTTGGATGGCCAGTTTGACTCCTCCTTAGAGCTGGGTGAGAAAAACTTGGTTGGTTAAACTGGTGCCGTGACCCTGCTGGGAGTCAGATTATTGGGATTAGTGTAACGGAGGGAAACAATGAACAGGTGTCTGAGTAAACCTTACTCTCTGACCCTGAAGACAGGTTGTGAATTACAGATGGGGTTTGTGGGGTTTGACCCCCCTAATTAACACTTGAACCCCCTGAAGGATGTCAAAACAAGATGTGGGGGTAGTCTGCCTTTTAAATAGTGAGAAATAGTTATCTGCATCATAAATACTAATAATAGTTATTATAAAATAATAGATAGTATAAATATGTGTTCATCCACCCGTATTGCAGTTCATACCATTGAGAATGCATGAAAGCACTCATGCAGGAACATATTCAGGAAAATGATCTGAAACCAGCAGATTTATTGCAATGACAGACACTAAGCGTTTAAAGACACTTTTCTTGTAAAACTACATATGTATACCCTAGAAATGAAATATAACCTGTGTTTGTATATACATATAGCCTAAACTCAATGTAATATTAGATATTTTGTATTTTAATAGACAATTATGCTCATAAATGAAAATTAAACTGTTAAGCCTTAAGTGCAATCTTTCATGGTCATCCATTAATTGGTGCAGGAATACAATCTTGTCACCACATTTTACATCAAAAACATAGGTCGTCTTTAAGAATCACACATCAGCTGAAATAGCCAATCAGAGGTTACTGTACAGCAGGTCAGCATACACAAAACTTACATACAATAATTAATAAATGAGATGTAATTTAATTAAATATAAGAATTTGGCTTACTGAAGCATGCATATGTGTTACACAAACAAATACTACTAAAAGAGAATACTTGACCCCCTCGATAGTTCACACACTGCCTCAAGAGGCACACCATTTACTGACAAAGTTACTATTGATTGACTAATAAATGTCCTTGATAGCGTGTGTGCCTCCTATGCTGGAAAAAAATGTTTTTAATCACCCTTGAAACAAGAAGAGTAAAACCAAAGATGTTAAATTGGTGCCGTGACCCGGATAAGAGTTGAGATTATGGGTGTGATTGTACTGTTTGCTTGCTAATTGGAGCTGTCCACATACACTAGTAAAGTATTCCGGTTAGTATACATCCTCTTAAGCCAGGAACATCTGTTTGAGGTATGACCTATACCTGTAGCAAGCACTGAGTACATTGAGATTGGAGCTGGGATCAAGTCCTGAGTTGGACTGTACCTGTTTTGGCAATTGTCTTTATCATGATTTGCAGACTGTAATGATGAAGTGAAGCAGTAAGAGGTTGAGTGATGTAGAGCGAGGGTGTTTTGTTGTGAGTTGTGACTCTGCCGCACTGCTTCCCTCCAGGTGTTTGTTTTTGTGACTGAGGAAATTGCTCATAAATTTCAAATGACGCTTTGCAGAGAGACTCAGATTTCCCCAGATTCCCTCGCAGTCAGATTTACGATACAGAAGGGCACTGGTGCTGATATTAATGGATAGAGTCCTCCTCCTCCCATTTGCACAATAAAAATACACACTAACAAAAATGGTACCATAGTGACTGTTGAGGAAAATTGTTTTAACATTTGGATAATTACTGCAGTACTACATTGCTTTTTTAATATCTGAACAAATCATAGCATTAATTGGCCGTGTTTATTAAATTAAGTTACTACACTGCTGTCTTTTTTTCTCTTCACTTGTGTTGACAAGGATGATGTGCAGTTTGTAGACTTAAATATGCAGTCAGAGTGTTCATTACCTCGGTGTAGGACTGCACAATATATCAACATATCCAATGTTGTCATATGTAATGGAGAAACTTGGTTATAAAGTTTAGCATTACATTTAATTTATTGCTCCTTTTTTAGTACAATAATGTTGTGGCGTTTTGTATTTTATTTATAATTTTTTTTAATTGTCACAATAAAATCACAATAATAATTGTATTTTTATAAAGTTCAAATTTTAAGTAAGTTAAAAATATTTATATAAATATTAAAAATATATTTTAAAATAAAACCAGTGCTATAACACAAAAATGATTAGTAAATTAATTCAGATAAAAGGGTATTTTAATTTTACAATGAATGTTTTTTTATTTCAATAAATAATGTTTTTTTTACTAGCTTTTTATTTTTTTACAACAGTGTTATACAGTAGCAATATATGTTTATTTTAATATTTATTTAATGATATTTTCAAATGATTATTACAATAAAATCATCATAACTGTTATTTTTAGTCATACTAGTCAGAAACTAGGAAAAATGGCCTATTAAAACTGAGGTTTTAAAAAAAAAAAAAGAAAAAAAATGAAGAAAAAAAATCAACGCTGGAAAAATTTGTGTTGTCTGAAAAAAAAAACATTTAAAATTGCTAGTAAATTTCATTAATAATTGCGCAAGAAACTGAAAATTACATTTCAAATAAAACATTTATTTTTACTTTTCAGTTCTTTAGAGATTTTATTGTTTTTTTTTATTAGTGTGAAGTACACACACACACACACATTAGTATCTTCAAGTCATCTTGTACAAATACACTTTTTATTTTATTTTAAAATATATGAATATTTATTACAAAAAAAAAAAAACCTGAAATATCATAATGTCATTTTCCCCTGCCTTCTCTTCATAACAAGCAGCCTTACTACCAAATGTATATGACCCTGACATTATTTTGTGACCTCTACTAGTTCTGTTTGTCCCTGGCTGTGCAGGAAGGACTTTGCTACAGGAAAAAGTTTTGTTTAGTTTGCATGTGTGCGGTCGTGATATGCTTGTGCCAGCAAATTTCTGTCATTTTCCCTGTTGCACTACTAGGACAATGACAATGACAATGACCTGACCCATCATTACCCCCTTTTCTCATTCTCTCCCTGCTTTACATACAGTTCCAACACAGTCCGTGCAAATCTGCTTCAGTGGAGTGTACTTAAAACATGACGGATACTGAGACTCTTTTAATTCCAGTTTATGCGAGTGCATCTTGGTGAATTCTTTGTTTATATCACCACCGAGTGGCTGCAGCATGAACTGCGTGTTAGTAAGCCGCTCACGATCCCAGCGAAGCCCCAGAGGAGTTTGGCTTTAGACACAAGATGATTGAAAACAGAGGAAAAAGGTCATCGGATAGTGTGGCGTTCAGCGTGTAAACCAACAGGAGTGAATATATTAAACAAAACAAAGAAACGAGGAGGAAAAGAGCAACTGCTCTGCTCCCAGATTAGGGCGGTTTACAAGGCCATGTTTATTCCTGGACTGAAATGACGGTTAAATGCTGGTATTTTGCTCTCTTTTTGGTGATCAGATAATCATAGTTATATTTTACAGTAAATTTGTTACTATACTACATGTTATTCTCTCCCTATGCATTTGTTGATGATTTTTACATGCCTAAATATTCGTAATTAGAAATAATGCAGTTTATTTTACATCCATATTTTGCAGGGCAGCACAATATGACAAAATAAAATTAATGCAATGTTCAAAAAGGGCAGAGCGGTGGCTCAGTGGTTAGCAATGTCGCCTTACAGTAAGAAGGTCGCTGGTTTGAGTGACCCGGCAGGGCCAGTTGGCGTTTCTGTGTGGAATTTGCATGTTCTCCTCCAGGTACTCTGGTTTCCCCTACAGTCCAAAGGCATGCACTATAGGTGAATTAAGTAATCAAAATTGGCCATAGTGTATGAATGTGTGTCAATGAGTGTGAATGGGTGTTTCCCAGTACTGGGTTGCAACTGGAAGGGCATTCACTGTGTAAAACATACAGTGTGCTGGAATAGTTTGCGCTTCATTCCGCTGTGGCGACCTCTGAAATAGAGACTAAAGCCCCGGTCAGATCACACGATTTTGCCACGATTTTCTTGACGTAGGGCGTCGTAGAGAATCGTAAGCGACAAATAGGCGTCGTGACACAAGATTCAATCGTGTCTCCTCGTGTAATTTGGCATAGTTCACGACAACCGATTCCATGCCTGCGACGCCTCACGACGCCGTCGCAGAAAGTCTAGCATGTTAAAAAAAAATTCTTGTCCTTTAGGACCAGTTATGTCACGTGTCTGACACGGCCCATAGGAGCACATAATTGAGACCTTCTGTTATCTCAGTGGGTGCTGCCATTAATGTCAGGGTCAGGTAATCAAAAAATAGGCTGCATATTTACTTATGAGTTGGTCACGGGTGACCAGTCCTGGCTATGCAATCTTTAACTACCTTCTCTAAAATATTAAGCAATTTTTAATAATTTATAATTTATGGGATGAGTATCAATAATATTTGCAAATGCATGTTCTGTCATCCACGCGCTCTATTAATGTTGTATATGCAGTTTTACATCTACAAACGAATAACTTTCCACCTGAGTCTCTGAATTTAAAGATTTGCACAAACAAAAACATGTTCGTGAAAACATATGTTTTGCATTCATGCATCCTAATTTTCGTGTGCGAAAAGTAAGTTTTGCATTTGTGGATCAGGTGATGCGCGTGTGTGAATTGACTTTTTGTTTGAATATATACTGCCGGCTTCATTTGAATTTTGAGACTTTCTTGTCGCGGTTTTTAAGCTTTTCAAGAGTAAATACAAACAACTTTACATGGAAAAGCCACAACGTTCTTATGCAATGTGTACACATCTACCTACTGATTTGAGAATCATACAATTCTGTATTACTAAACTTGAGCCTGAAAAAGTCCGATTTAAATAAATGTGCAGCATTTGTAAAAACAGAGTTGTATTTGTGAGTACATATGCTCTCTTTTGTGTACGTGAATCATAATTTGCGCACGTGTAGATCAGCTCTTTATCCGCCTGCAACCCTCGATACGCGCCCAACTCTTGATCCACTTGCAAATGTAGCCTACTAATGCAATTTACCAAGTGACATTCACAGACTCAGGTGGAAAGCTATTCGTATGTGGATGTAAACCTGCATATACAACATTAATCCAGCGCGTGGATGACAGAACATCCATTTGCAAATAATACTAATTAATCCCATATTAATTCGCGCCCTCTCATTGATGGTACGCACAGCCGCAGTTCTGACTATGTGGTACCTCTACAGAATGTGCTACCGGTAGCTCAATCTGTCATATTTCATCTAAAAAAACAGGGTTAGCACATCTCGTCAGATTCAAATGTCTATAAGAAAGAACACAGTAGCTACTGCTTTCATTCTTTCATTCTTTTCATTCTGTAAAAGCCTGCCCTGCTTATTCAAATGTGTAATTAATAGTAAAAACAGTTTAATACAGGCCTCTCTGAAACTGTGAATATTTAAGTATACTTCGGCTGTTTTATTTAACAAATCAACACAATATCGCGGGAATTCGGGTTTTGGCGCTTTAGCGGGTTTAAAGCGCATCTCGGAAGGTTATTCGTTATTCTTGTTTATCTAGTAGGCTATAACTGACCAACGAAAAATAGATGATAATTAAGATACAAATTGTTGCTAACGATATTCGTTTTAAAAAGATATTTTATCCAAGAAACATATACGAACTTGTTTTTTTTTTTTACCCGTCCAGCTGTGCAGTGATGATTTGTTCCGCTCCGCGTAAAATAAGGATTTAATTAATGCTTCACTACTTCACATCTGCTGATGTGCATTCACTTCATGTTCAGGCAAGAAAGTGTTTAATAGCAACATTGGCAGGAAAATATACATTTAGATTTCAAACAAATATATTAATATTAAAAAGAAAACATAAAGTTTGATCCTGTGAATGTCATACCAAATGCCTTTAATGTAGCCTAGTTAGTATTAGCCTAGTTGTCAGCCAGCAACAGTGTTTATTGAAATTGAAATAAGATTAAAAAATAATAAATTGCGATAAGAAATGTTACACTCTAAAAAAAAAGGTTCTTCAGTGGTTCTTCAGTAGTTCTTTACGATGTTTGAGGTGCTATTTAGCACTTTTACTGTGTAAAGAACTTTTAAAGCACCATGAAGGTTCTTCAGTGGTTCTTCAGTGGTTCTTTAAGGTGGTTAAGGTGCAATATAGCACTTTTACTGTGTAATGAATCTTTAAAGCAACATAAAGGTTTTTCAGTGGTTCTTTGGGGGTTAAAGTGCTATATAGCACCACTACTGGTAAGCACTTGTTCTTATAGCTAATTCTCATAACTTTTATGCCGGTTTTATTTGCGGAAAGGGTAAAGTAACATTAAGAGCACCTTAAAATAAAGGTGCTATAGCACCATTTGACAAAAGTACTATATAGCACCTATTTTTTTAAGGTGCTGTATAGCACCAAAAAAGGTTCCCCCCTCGTTACGACCAAAGAACCAGTTTTGGTGCTATTTAGCACTTTTTTTTTTTAGAGTGTATGATAGCAACACTGCTTTGGGAAATAATGTTAGTCGTAGACGTCACGGGATGACTGATCGCGAAGGATCGTGTAGTCTGGCACATCTGTAACCTACGACGAGTCAAGATTTTATCAAGGAAAAAATCGCATAATCTGACATAGTGACTTTCGTAACCGACAATAAAAATCGTGTGATCTGACCGGGGCTTAACACATTGAAATAAGACTATAGGTTAATAACCTATAATGCTGAGTGGTTGCTCATGAAAACAAACAAAAACTGTGAAAAATCACAAGTGAAAACTTTAAGTTCTTTGGGAATTTACGGTAAATACTGGCAGATTTTAAACAATCAAAGGCTGGGCAGTGTTGTGGCAATCTTTGGAAATTAAACCAAATGGCATCTATTGTACACCTATATTTTGAACCATGTCAGAACAACTCACCCTGGCACTTGAACCAGCATCACCATGAAACGGTCAGCCTCATTTAGTGAAGATAAATCCCCATTGAATGACATCAGTTTCTTTGTCTGGAGTGTGTCAATATAAAAAAAAGTTCTAAAAGTTCATTAGAATACCACAGTGGAGACATGGTGAAAACGCTTGTTTACCTCCACATCATCAGGCAACAGCTTATTAAGTTCTCTCAGTTTTCCGGAAGCAAAGCACATGTTTCCGTGCCTAACAGCCTCTACAATGTCCTTCGGTGGTCTGCAAAGCATACCAAAACACAGATGAGATGCTTTTAAATGGCACATTTGAGTGTCATTGCTGAGCGTTTTTGAATAGGAACAATAAACTACTTGAACATACTGTATTTCTATATCTTTTTACTGACAGCACTAAATAAATGAACAACTCAGATGTGTATGTGAAAGTGTCTCAAAAATATTATCACAAGATCTGCTCAGGAAATGCCTTTGCAAGGTTTTTGGAAATATTTCATTAAGATGTTTTAAGAAAATTATGTACATTTTATATATTACCTTTTAAATTGTTTGAGTAGAATACCAATATTCATACTTTTCTTAGAGTTGAGAATTGATACCTAAAAAAAAACAAAAAACAGAAACATATACATCAACTTCAAAGCTTGGAAAAGGACATGCCATTTTTATTCAGTGAGAGAAAATAAGAAAAAAGAAAATAAATAAATAAATAAATTAAATATCTACATTTTAAATAACAGTTCAACATTTCATAGCCTAACTTCCTTACATGCTCCTTTAAAAAGACATGTATGGATAGTCCAGACCAGCACAAACCTCATGAGGTCAAACTTTTCTATGCGATAACAGTAAAATAAGTCTTCGTGGACTAAAATTATAGAAAAGTGCATTGATTACTGATGATTACTCCTCAATGTGATATGGAAAATTGTATAAAAATTAATTAAACATGACAAAAAAAATAGAGTGGGAATCTATCACTACAGTGCAATGCATTCTGGGAATTTGAAACACAGGAAACTGGATCCCATTGATCTCTATAGGTTTATTGTATCATATTTACACTGACCTGCAATAAATTGTATGCGCGCACACTACAAACAATGAAGAAAATCAATGGAGAAAAAAATATGGAAATGTTTTCTTGTGGCAGCTCATTGATACCCTGTCAGTTACTAATAAGCTAGTTCATTTATTTGACCCCTCTGCATCTGTGTTCGGCTTCTCTAGTTCGACTGCAGACATTGTATGGAATGACTATTTTCAGCATCTCAAACAAAGGACGTTTATAAAGATACCTACATGTTAATCCATTATATTCTGTCTTTGTCATGTCTTTTTAATAGGTATTACTATAAAACAGTCTTTTTCTGTGGTGATTTGCATTGGTTTACATTGTGCACTCCTGAGCGTGACCGAATATATGGCAGAATGCAACTCGCCATCATGTAAATTCCCATTCTCTATTGTTTTTGGAGTTCCAAAGAAGCTGATGCTGCACATACTGAAAATCAATTATAGTAAGACTGAACCCAAAAATTCTTTTGAATGAAGAATATGAACATGATTATTGATGTTTTTAAAACCAATTTCTGAAATCCTTGGTAATATAAACCTCTTAATTTTAGGATTCAAAGGGTCATGTCTAATCCATTTGTTTTCCAAAACGGATCCATAAAAATTACTTTAAAAAAAAAATTACAAATACAAAAAATATTTTTAAATAAATTATTTGAAAAAAAAATACAAAAAGGAAAATAAACTTTAGAATTTGCTGAGGCTTATTTTTTTTAGTATTTAGTATTTTTTTTCAGTGGATTAACTTGCATAGATTAATTGTTTAACTAAATAATAAAGATTCTGATGTCACATGAACATTAAAATAAGATTTTTTTTTTCAATGTGTCCTATGCACAAGGATTAACATTAGGCTGTTTATTGAATCCAAAAAAGATCTAAACCAGTCAGTAAAAACATTTTAATTTAATC
Organism: Danio albolineatus; assembly: GCA_903798035.1. NCBI lineage: Eukaryota > Metazoa > Chordata > Actinopteri > Cypriniformes > Danionidae > Danio > Danio albolineatus. Next base: position 25,050 of record CAIGQQ010030612.1, on the reverse strand, counting down.
AGTTTTGATAGTTGACGCTATAACATTCTAGAAGCTATTAATATGGCCTTAGAAAAAACAGGGTTAAATGAAAATGCGGTAAGTTGTTCTTTCCTTTCACTGGTTCTCAGAACACAGCACTCTACGTATATCCAAAACTTGAGCTTTATCAGAGCTGGAAGTCACCTCTCCAGATCAATAGATTGAACATTTGAAAGGTGAGAGACCCAAACGTGTAATAGATTGAGTCGATATAGGCCACTAGCGAGTACTAGATGCCATGTTTTATTTACCCTGCACTTACAATCTTGATAAATAAGAGATGACATCTGAGCTGCCTTTCAATCTTTCAGTACAGTCCCAACCAAGGGCCTCACTGGAAATAAAAGCTCTACATGACTAGTATTCCATGGCAAATTCTTAAGCTTTACAACAAAGCAATGGCACTTACGTTCTCAGATTCTGCAGCTATTTGCGAAAGGCCCCACACACTTTTTCGAACTGTCCCACCCTTGCGGATCAAACCCTGGTGCTCATTGTGGCTGAAAAGCTCCTCCATACGCTTAGTGTCCAGCTCAAAGTTTTCAAGGTTGCGTTGGGCTGTCCAGACATTGCGCTTGCCCAATACACTATGCCTAGGGATGGCGTCCCAGTTGAAGTTACGCATTCTGGAGCGCCGTTGGACAGTCCGGGTGAAGGGGTCCCCCATGAGTGAAGGAGGTGGGGGTGGTGGAGGTAGAAGTAGTGGTGGTGGTGGTGGTGGTGGTGGTGGAGGGGGAGGAGGAGGTGGAGGGCCCAGGGGAGGAGGCTGGGCAGGACGCCTGAATGGTGAGGTTTCATTTTGAAAGCACCTGGGAGGATCGTGAAGATCAGGAGGTAGAGATGCTGTGGATACAACTGATGCGCCATCCATTGGAGGGCACAATGTGGATATCCAGTGGACTTAATTCCAGTTCACTGGAGGGATCTAATAGAAATACATTAAAAAAAATAGGGAATCCACACCATCCACAATTTCTATTATAAGTAACATATACCTAGTAATTCCAAATTTAAGGGCAATTAGAGAGCAAACAGTGTATTGTAACTGTGTTTACAACTGTGGACAAAAAATGTATTTAGTTTGCTTTAATGACTTATATTTATTAATAACTGATATAACATCCAAAGTTGTAGTTGCATAGTCGATGTACATGGTTTATTTAGCATATGAGAACGACTATAAAATGTCTTCAGTCAAAACAGAAGTTCATATTTTGCATTCTTTGCATATTTCTGTCAAACTATGCCAGAGTAACTACACCACTTGATAGAAATTTACCCAATGTTAAAACATAAACAGGTATAGCAAGTTGCTTATTTATAAAAGGTAGCTATGTGAGCCAACCAAGTCAGATAATATTTTACAATACCAATTTGCCTAGGAACTTCAACAGGCAGATAAACAAACCATTTCATTAAAACGATCAAGCATAGAGACTACTTTGCATATCACACATACTTTGGTCTCCTTATTTTTTTAATTTTACTGACTGTGTAATGCTTTAACCTGTTATTATTTCCAACATTTAAAGCTATACTTTTAGGTAATTAAAAGGTACTTTTTACCTTCAGAGATAATAGGATATAAAATTACTTAAATGTGAATGTTTTCTACTAAACTGTTACAGTTTTACAAACTCTCAACTTTAAAGGCCCAATATTTAATGGTTTCTACTGTGTTTTTTGGGATATTTCTTCAAGAGTAACTTGATTTTATTCTAAAGGAAAAGCAATATATTACAAGTAGAGGTAAACAGGGACCACTAGTTCTTAATAAAACCAACAAAACTGCAATTATAAATTAAGCAGCGGTAACTACACCTGCACATTTGGTCATTTAATGTATAAATAGCATAGCTAATTTATATTAATACAAAATAATTATATATCTAAAATATAAACATACTATTTTCGCATAATTACGCTTAGTACTACTTAATCCAAAGTTACAGCAATTCAAAATGCACATTTACAAAACATGCAGAGCAAACAAATACATAGATCTCTAAATTATTCAAGTTGTAACTTTTTAACAGGGTCCACAGTCACAGTTTAGATGGATCAAAATAATGTTAATGACAAATACATTGACATCAGTTAACGCATAACACAAACAAGTAATTAAAAGACAAACAAAACGACAAAAAACTACGCCAAAGCTACAGAAAGTGTCAAAAGTAATATGTTTTCCAATATACGTACCGGTAGATAAATAATATCAGGTTGACTGCTGGTGAACGCTTAACGAACCGACGTCCATGCCGGAGAAAGTCAACAGATAATCCACATGTCAAACGCCATCAACTACCAGCACGAGCACTTTAATGGATGAGAGCAGCCACACCCCTCACGCGCGCTCACGAGAAGCATCCTGCCCTCACCTGAGCAATTCTCACCTTTGCTACTTAAATACTTTCAGAATCAAAGAGCAGAAGAAGGAAACGACACACTGGGTCATTATGTACATTTATTTTTAGTAACAGATCCCACGACCACAGTTCGGATTGTAACGGTCGTAACCGACAAGAAGCCACTGCTTACGTTTAAAGGTAAGACGTCGTGTCATTTTATTTATAAAACGCTATATTCAAAAACGAAGCTATTATGCCCTCAAATGCCTTTAAACAAGTGCATGGTTAATATAGAAGTGTTTTAAATTTTTACTTTTGAAGTAATTTTGGGGGAAATTGGTTTGGCAATATATTTGGTTACCATATAGAGGTTAACGGGATAGTTAAAAGTAATTTAAAACTGACAATTTGCTTCACACTTGAGTAGTTCCAGGCCTTTATGAGGTCATTATTTTCTGTTAAACAAATTAAGTTACATTGAATTTTCATTTGTAATCTGGTATCCATTCACTTCCATAGACTACAGTGGTAAAAAGTGCAACGGACGTCAACAATGTCAACATTTTTCAAAGTATCTTCTTTTGTGTTCAACAGATGAAACATTCAAACAGGTCATGAACAAGTGGAGGGTAAGAAAATGACAGAATTTTCATTTATGGGTGAGCTGTTCTTTTAACAATGCATTTTATTATTTTTTTAAATGATCATCCAGTTAAGGATTGATTATTTACTTATTTTATTTTTTAGAGACATTACCCCCTAGCGGTCAACATTAATTTAGCGTGATCTGACTCTTGACGTTCTTTTGTTGAAAGAGTTCTATTCTTAGGACGGGAGACAACCAGACTCAAACAGAGAGAGCAAACCATGACAAGCACAAACGACACCAAGACAATTTTTGCAAACTTTTCAAATGTTTATCTGGTGGGTTCTTGTTCAGTTGTTGTTGGTCAAAGGCTAACATCCTGGGTTTCCAGTTTCAAAATCTGTCTCATCTTTACATATATACAGTCATTCATACACTACAGTACCACAAAGCAGCCTAAAATATTGATTGTACATAAATATGATAATATTTATAACCCTTTCATTTTGCATTCTAAAACCAGGCCTACTAATGGAGTAAGCAAAGTCAAACACTTGTTAACAGAAATCAAAATGATAAAAAATAATCATTATAATCCCCAAAAACAACAACAAACAAATGTGATGGATGCATTTGTTTTTATCTAAAGAAGACAGAAATGTACTGGGATAAATGTATATCCAGGTTTAGTGTTGAGAAGGTCTATGTTTAAAATCCAGTTGCTTTGGAACAAATGTCTTCATGGATATCAGTCTCTCTAGGGTATGAAATACTTTTCTCAGACAAAAAAACAAAACAATCATAACAACTTCCATCTCTACTGTCCAACAAATGTCAAGATGTTAAAACAACACAAAAAGCCCCCTAGAGGGTCATTTCTGTGGATATGGAGTGGTCCAAAAAAAAACAACACTTAAAAAAAAATGCAAAACACATTATCTCCAGCAGGTGACATTTAAAACAATTTCAAGCATCCTTAAACATTCTCAAGAAACCTTTCTATTTCTTCCTAGAAGCATTATTTTCTTGCACTACTACCCACAGTGTTTAACTGAAGCACTGAAGAGGACTGAATCTCAATGCATGGAAATGTACAACGGGATGTCATCAGACCTGCCATGCAAAAACACACAGGGAACATCCAATAAAGGCATACATGAAAATACACTCTTAAAAACATCTTTCGTATTGCTTCATTTCAAGCTTAGAAAGATTTAGTGCAATGTTCACAAGACCTGAACATTAGATCATAGTCATTATTTCAGTCTTATATAATGACATAAAAATAAAACTAGTGACATGAAGTTACAGGACAGTGTGCACTTTATATCTTATAACTGGAGTCTGTTTAGAGAAAAAGCAACAAAGAGTATTTTGAGATTGCTGGGGAAAAGCACCCATTTCAACAGGGAAAAATAACAGTATTTTTAGTGAATATATGCATTATGAATATGATAAAATGAGGAATGAAAAGTATGCATTTAAATGAAGTTATGATGGAAATGTAATGTAACAAGTACATTTATTCTGTAAAATAATGTTTAGGGTTAATGTAAAGATACATTACTAATATTATGACATGTGAAATGCTACTGTGATATTATAGGGCACATAAAACCTTAATTTTGGGATTTTTTTTCAAGGCAGATACGGGGATTAAACAGGATGCATCAGAACCAACAGGAAAGAACATTTGAATTCAGAATGGCAGAATATTATGGTTTTTCTTATCCTGACAGAACACAAGTCAGTACATAAACTTTAGTTCACATAGATAGAGGCAGATAATGTGGGTCTCAACCATTGGCCCATGTTAAAAAAAAACTGAACTCATACATATAGTTTCTTGATTAACTTCTGATTATTAACTTAAAATGATTATAATAAACATACAAATATTCTACAGCATTATGCACTGGTACATAATACTACAGTAAACTATAATTGTCAGAACAAACCATTTACAAAAAATTGATTTCTTCATTTCAAAACTCGACATTATTGACAGGAGACTGATTTATAGATTCATCCTTCATTCTGGAGCTTTGTTAAAATATTATTTGTTAAAGAATTATTCATTTTAGTTTAATATAACTTAAAATGAGGCTCATTTTAAGATATTAAATGTAATATTTCAGATTATATAAAAAAGACACAACCGAACAAGCACTGACTCTATGGTATTCTTGTAGCCTAGTTAATGTAAAAAGGATGCAATCTGAGTTTTAACATAATAAAATCACTTTTAGTCAGAACGACTGAAACTGAACGCTCTGTGAAAGGAATGATATGTATCCTTCATAAGCTACAAGACAGGTGTAAGGTGGGGGCAGTAGAAACATGAAATAAAATGATTTGTACGGAAATAAAAAAAGGAATTGTTCATCATTATGTGGTCACTAACAGAGAAGATTGAGAATTGTCTGCTATTCTGACTGATATTTCAGAAGGATTGTTTCAGTCGGTTTAATGACATTTATACGGATGAATCTTGCACTGATACCTTTGACATTTGACTGGAGCTTTAAGGATTGGTTACATACCAGAGGTGACAATTCAGACACTTGAAAACAGTCTCAGAGCAAGAAGAGGATGAGAAGGGGAAGAATTAAGGAAGAGAAGAGTAAAGAGAGTTAGTGTGAAAGAGGCTCTGTTGGAGCCTTGTCTCTTCTAGCATCTCAGATCGCTGGTCTCTCGGGGTCCTACTGTGTTGCTCTGCGGGGCTAAAGAAATACAACAGGAAGGCAGGGGTAACGGAGCAATTTCACTGTTCCTCCAGCCAAGAGGGTTTGTCGGCCCCTGGTGGTTTGAGTTTAATGTTGAACTGCTTGAGGGTCTGTTCCAGCTGCTGCTGGTTTCCAGCAAAGTAGGCAGAGATGGCATTATGGAACAGCAGAAGTTGCTTGTGCATCACTTTGACCTGTGGGAGAGAGACAAACCTACTGTCAGAAAACAAAAAGCAACAGGATTTGCAGAGGTAGTTATGCAGGTGGTCTGGCACCTTATTTTCTTCCAGGAACTTGATTTTGATGGTGACATCACTGCGGAGACGTTCGTATTTGTCCTTGTGGATCTGGTACTGCTGCTGAGCAGCCTCGATACGAGCCATAGTAACCGCGTCCCGTGGGCCCATGTTCAACTCCTCCAGATCTGCCCTGTAGGCATCGAACTCAAGCCTACAGAAAAGAAAAACATTAGAAAACAAATGTCTTTTTCATGAGATACAGTTTTCTGATGTTTTAATGGGTATTAAAAGGGTTCAAAGCAACATACAAGGATGCGATTTCAGAATGCAGAAACAATGCAACAAATTCATTTCACAGTTTTACGGATTATAAAGGGAAATCATTTGAACGTTTAACTACCTTGTTCTTGTGACATTTATTTTATTTTATTTCTTGGTCTGGAGTGCATTCACCATGTTTGTATATACCCAAACAAATCAAACTACAGGAGAAAACAAGCAGGGCTCCAAAACAATTTCTTTAAATCAGCCAGGTGTGAAAACAACTTAAATGTAGACAGCAACGCAGAAGTAGATAAATCATGTAACAGCACAGCAGCATAAAAGTTTCCAAAGGTCTCAGCTTGTACCATACAAAATAGATAGCTGTGAAAGTGGATATGCTACTGCCCTTTTATTTTTAATCTAAAGACTGAGTTAGAGCTCCAACCAGTAACACTATCAATACCTGTTAGTGCTTCACTGAGTTCATTTAATACCACTTCGCCTGCATGTGCAGAAATATTCAATAGTAAACAAGACATCTGTAACACATAATGACCCTAACACCCAATAGCATCAGAGGTTTAAAAAAAACAAAAAAAAAAACAATTCCAGTGTTTGAAATTCTTGCCCTTACAGAAAGTTGGAGTTTTTATACTGTAGTGAAGTAGAGCAATTTAAAACAATTGAAAGCTACTATACTAGAGGCTGGAGCAGGAGCAGCTTTTACCTGGCATTCTCATACATCTTGATAGTCATCAGTGTGTCTTCCATCGTTTTGTTCACAAGTGTGTTGATGCTGGACACAAAAAAATTGATGGCACCAAGCAGAGTCTCTCCATTCTTGCACAACAACTTTTGTGTTTCTGCATTGTATCCAAACTCATCCTGTACATAAACAATAGCACAAACCTCAATGTATTACATTTTATCAACAAATATGTGTATACAGTATATACACACACAGAGTGACAATGACTTTTAGAGCATTAAATTGTTTTGCTAAAAACAACTAAAGCTGAAGGGCGATGCTGTGGTGTAGTGGGTAGCTCTGTCGCCTCACAGTAAGGTGGTTCAAGCCTTGGTTGGGTCAGTTGGCCTTTCTGTGTGGAGTTTGCATGTTTTCCTCATGTTCGCGTGTGCTCCGGTTTCCCCCACGAGTCCAAAGACATGTGGGATAGGTGAATTTGGTAAGCTAAAATTGTCTGTACTGTATGTGCATGAATGAGTGTGTATGGATGTTTTCTAGTGATGGGTTGCAGCTGGAAGGCCATCCGCTGCGTAATACATATACTGGATAAGTTTGCAGTCATTCCACTGTGACGACCCCAGATTAATAAAGGGACTAAGGCGAAAAGTAAATGAATGAATGAACTAAGGCTGAAATAAAATACAACGTTATATAAAAAAAATCTGTTCATATTTTCCAAAACAGCTGACCACAGAGTTAAGGGACCAGAAAAATATCAATCTGTAAACCCGTTTTGTTTTGTTTAAATGAGCAAAATAAACATGCGTTATGGATGTGACCAAAAAAATCTACGAGTTTACAGTACAAAACATACTTTGTAGAAATTCTATGAATTAAACTGCACAACCCAAAAGAAATAATGCTAATCTAAAAGGATAAAAGATGGCTCTCTATAGAACAAACATGACTATTTTATTTGCCATTTTTGCAAGGTTGACATTTGCATGGAATTGCTCTATATAAAGTATACATATATTTATATATGTATAGTATGTATGTATATCAGGTATAACAAATACTTAAAAGTTACAAAAATAAAGCTACAATTAAAACGAAAACTGAAAATGTAAAAGGCAATTCAAAATATTACTAAATACAATAATACTTATAATTTATGTGGTATTTAAAATGCATTTGCTAAATCACAGAATCCAGTGATAAACAACAATTATATGTATAATGTTGAAATGTCCAACCTAATCAATGTGTACCTAATCAAATCAAGAGGTGTCTGTGAATATTCAACTGCAAATTAATAAACTGCCCTAATAACAATTGCTTAAACATTACTGCCCTACTGATCCCATAGTAGCTTTAAATGCTGATTACATAAAGCTTTAATTCCAGTTTTAGATGAATCCGGCAAAGCGAGAGATACATATAAGATTACTGAAGTTAACCCAAAACAACTGTGGATTTTTTTTTTAGCAATAAACATTTTTAATAGAGTTTGAATGATGTATTCAGCAACAGATAAAATACAAAAGTTACTTTTGTTAAAATACAAAAGTGTATTTTCACCAGTCCCATCATTTTTCTATGGCAGTAACATGTCATAAACCTTAAGATAGTCACACTGGCTCACCCGAAGCTCTGGAGACTTCTGACTGAGGTCGGCAAAAGTGTCTCCAAGGGCGTGTTGCGTCTGCACCATGCTGTAAAAGTGGTTGGTTAGCGCTCGTGCTAAACGCAGCACATTCTCGTACTTCCGCTTGGTTTCCCGCAAAACCTCAATCTGAGCCTCCAGTTCCAAATCCACAGTACGTGATCCTCGGCCAAACCTCTCAGAGATCATTTGTTTGGTGCACTATGATAGAGAGGGAGAGAGAGAGATAGATCACAAATAGAAAAGGCATAAAAAAAAGTTGCTGAGTTAGGGATAAAGTACATCCAGGCGGTTATTACGGCAAAGTAAAGCCCGACAGGTTTATCAGCAGCCCTATGCGAAGTGTAGGACTGAAGGTCTTTATTCTTGCGAAAACATCTGCCTGGATGTTCTTTATACAACCTACATTGTTCTCCTCTGTTATAGTTTGTTAATTCTTAATTTAAATGCAAAGCTGACAAATGAAAACAGCTGATGGAGCATACACTAACTTGCACGTTATTCATTCTCAAAATGGTGCCAAACAGTCATAAACGCAATGCTGACAGTAAAAAAGCAGACACATATGAATGTGGATGTAAGTATATGGATTTGAATGTATTCACCAATGGTCAAGGTAATCTGAAGTTACTGGATGAGCCTGTGTTATTTTGCGGTTCTCTCAGAATAACATACCTTGGAATGTTGCGACTAGCCAATCAGAATAGAGTACTCCAGACAGCAGTGTAATAACAGCGAATAAAATCTAATAAAAACATCAACAGTTAACTGACAAACCTTGTATGTGTTCAGACCCCATTTCTTCATTATGTCAAATTTCTCCACAGCAACGCCTCTTGTGGCGTCTTCTGCTGTCATGGAGGAATTGCTGCTGGCGTAATCCATATTGGACCCTGATGAACATAAAATGATTACAGTAAGTCTATGCGCATGCACTGTACAAATGTCTATACACAACAATTTACACCAACATAACGTGCCATTATTGTATTCGAGATGTGTAACAGTGTATGTGAAACAGATGAGATGAGATGAGAGAACATATGATTGTGTTTTACTAAATTGGGGGG
>CAIGQQ010030612.1:0-15339 GCA_903798035.1 Danio albolineatus | reverse complement strand
ATATATATATTGTTCATAATTTGAAAACAGATTTTGAGAGGGTGTTTCTTCTGTTAATAACAAAAGAAGATATTCTGAAGAATGTTGATTATCAAACCATTGACAATGCAAATGACTTTCACAATAAGAAAGAAAAGCAGATATCTTCCTGGTTACCAAAATTCTCAAAATATTATTGTTGTATAATGTTTTAAACAGAGGAAAGAAACTAATAGTTTTGAACAAGCCTAGGGCAACTGAAAAATGACAACATATTAATTTTAAATTAACTATAACTTCCAGGCTTTGTACAAACAAATTAAAAGATCAACAAAAAAAAAACGCTTTGCGTTGTTGACCATTAAAGTCCAAATAGGTTGGAAGGGCGTGACTATGCATATATTACACAATCTGTAAAGCTGACGTCATCAAAGAAGGTCTGCTGTTGCAGAGCGGAAGAAGATAGCCAGATTTTGATTAAAGATTACCAAAATAAACTGTTATATATATTTTTTTCAATGGATTAAGTTGGCTAGAGGCATCATGGTGGCGCAGTGGGTAGCACGATCGCCTCACAGCAAGAAAGTCGCTGGTTCCAGCCTCAGCTGGGTAAGTTGGCATTTCTGTGTGGAGTGTGCAAGTTCTTCCTGTTTCATGTAGGTTTCCTCCAGGTTTCCCCCACAAGTCCGAAGACATGCGCTATAGATGAATTGGGTAAGCCAAATTGTCCGTAGTGTTTGTGTGTGAATGAGTGTGTATGGATGTTTCCCAGTGATGGGTTTCAGCTGGAAGGGCATCCGCTAGGTAAAATATATGCTGGACAAGGTAGCGGTTCATTCCCCTTTAGCGACCCCAGATTAATAAAGGGACTAAGCTGAAAAGAAAATTAATGAATGAATCATGCACCTTAAAACTATGTGAGGGCTAACCAAATGAACACTGTATATTTTGGTTTCATGCTGTATTTGGGAAGTTCAAATCACTGAATAGTATTTTTACAAGATTGAGGCAGGAAAATAAAGCTACGAATAACTGGCTATCCTTTAAATTGCTTATAAATGTGTTGCTTTAACGAAAATGTGGTTTCAAATATTTCCCTTTGGAGTGTGTTTTATGTGTAACGACTGTGGGTAGTCAGTTTGTGTGTTGTGAAAGTTTACAACATCACTGTACGTGCAAATGGCTTATTAAATAAAAAGCTATACGTGCAAGCTCCACATTACAGTTCTGTTACAGTGCGGTGATAAATAAACCAACAAAAACAGTAAAAGCTCAACTTTGGCAGCTGAGGCAAACTTCTGAAGCACCTCTAAAGAATGGCAGGTCATTCTGTTAACAGTTTTCACCTGCCAACTTAAGGTAGCTGCTTTGTGAAACGACATTAGGAAACACATATACAGTACATGTTGACGAGAAGGCCAATAACTACATATTGTATTAATAACCATAAAAATCCTTTTATGTTTTGGATGTTGTTTGATTCCATCAGAGACGGTAATCTGAAATGCAGAGCACCCCTGCTGAGATACCGAACAAGAAGACCCACCACGACGCTGCTAACCTCAGGTTTGGATTCGGGTCTGTTTTACAGATATTCTCATGGTGCTTTGAGAGTGCTGTGAGAACGAGTGTGTGTGTAAAAGAGAGAGGGAGCTTGTGGTTAAAATGAAAGAGAATAAGATGGAATAGTTTTGCACAGTATCATTACCTATGCTGTTTAAACCTTTAATAGCATTTGATCTATATTAAAGGTACAGTTCAGTTGCATGCTGTTTCTAATTTACAGGAGTGAAACTTACAACAGACTGTCCAATTACGGTCATTCAAAGTTTTGTTTTGCAGCTATAAACAGTAAGAAATTGTACCTATATAACCTTTTTAACAATTTACTTTGTTTTTAATCAATTAATATTTAAATATTGGCAAATATAATGTTAAAATCTAAAGTACTAATTCAGACATCTGCACATCTGCACTACATTTTTTTACAGCATCCATTACGTTCATAATTAGGATTCTGAAACATAATGACTTATAATCACAGACAGGTAAACCACATCTGATAAAACATTTTGCCAACTGTGTAAGCTGTGACTGTGACTCTACTTTAAAAAATGAGTCACTAAGAGAAAAGTCTGAACAACATTGCTGTTAGACAAATCACTTAATGGTGGTCTGTATATAGTGATTATAGCCAAAAGGTGTCAGGTTGGTTTAGTTCTGCATATATTACTTAGTAAACTTGTGTTTTCAATTTATTTATTTTTTCATTCTTTGTGCTAAACATCATAGGTAGTAATAAATCACCGACACTTTTATTTTACTTGTTAGTATTTGTGCATTTTGGAGAAATTACTGAAACTACATAACTACATACTCATGGATAACTTTCAGCAAGAATCTGCAAAAATATATACATATTCTGAAAGTAAAATTTCTAAATGAAACAGTAAATACCACTTGATCATTACATTTTTAAGTTATTTTATTGATTGACTGATTGATTAATTGATTGGTTAATTCATTCATTCATTCATTCATTCATTCATTTAGCACAACACCCATATTTTAACCAACCAAGCAACCTGATGTAGATGTAGATGTAAAAAAATAATAATCAGGGTTTGACTTCTAATGCTTTGGCTATACTGCCACCTTCTGACCAACACAGGCTATCTGTGAGTTTTTATTTTTTTATTTTTTATTTTTTTTGTGGGATTGTTGGTCTTTTTAGAAAGAAAAAACAAAAGAGATAATTTAATCTAAAAATTAAGACGGACCGAATCCATTTAAAGTTAAACTTTACTAACAACTGAAAAGGATAAAACAGAAATATATTATTATAATAAAAATAATTAGAAATAAATAGTTCTTAAATAAAACTTACCTTTTTGGGGGGTTTTGTGTTTGATTTAATGTTTTGTGTAATTTTATTTTGTGCCCTTTATTATCTTAGCTTTTTTCTGTTTGTTTATTAATGTATATCTGTGTGTACCTTTTAGCTTTATTTTTCGTATAGAGCTACATAAAATAGTAATAAGTATTAATATTATTATTAATATTATTATTATGTTAAGATATTGTGTTTGCAAAAGCTAGCTTCATTTGTATCTCTTTATAGGAATAATAAGCACAATAATATGAATATTAATAATAATTATAATTATTATTATTATTATAAAATAAACGTAAATTATGTTCATTTATGCTGGTTGGTCGTCTTTATTTCAAAAAATATGGTAATAATAAAAATTGTCCTTTTATTCTTTTAATGTTTTTTTATTTTGCATTATTATGATTATTATTATTATTTGTTTTTTTATTATTTTTTTATTTGTTTTAATTTAGAATATTCTTCACACAGCTAAGAGTTTTAACATAGCTATACACTATCGTGCTGAGACTAGTCTTTGGCTGTGACAGGTGTTTTCCCTTCCCATCATGGCTTCTCTCTGGCGCTGGTTGCGTATTCCACGTCGGCTAAAGGAACGTCGGCGCCTGTCGTCAGATCCGCAAGGCATTTCGGGCTACTGGAGGCTGATTCGCCCAATAATACAAACAAGCCGCCGGACATAGTGGAATCGGTTGAACATGCGAATAAAGGCTTGCTTGTGATTTATCATAAACTCAGCGTCCATGAATGCACGCTGTTATTATTTCTGCACTCTTTCGGAAGTGTCAGTGTTGGATTGCGCATGAACCGGGATAAATATCCAGCACGCGTGTCAAATAGCTCATCATAGAGAAGGAAACGCACAGGTAAGACAATCATTTATATGTCTTGATCTTTATTCATGCTGTCCTTATCGCACTTCGCAGACGCGAGTTGGCGTTTATGTAGTGCTCTATGGTGAAAAATAAAACACGACGTCAACTGAAATTAACAAAAATAATCATAACAATGCGTGGCTTTAACTTGCGATCTTAATGTGTTTTATCAGTCTTGATTTTTAAAATAAATATAATCTCAAATGGAAGGCCATTGAGCGACATGGACTGTCTCTTGGACGGTGGATATTATTTATGTGAAAATGCCGTTAGGGCGATAATGTTATGAAAGTATAAATAAGTGGAAATCTCGTACCTTTTTAGTAAATATGGATTTAAGGTCTTATTTTTATCTCGAGTTTGCACAGCTGTCACAGTTTTCCTGTCCCACCTGTTCACCCAGGACAGGTAGTTGTTAGGTTCGAGTTTAGACAGCACGCAGATCAAGCAATCGTTCATCGACTGTTTGAACTACTAAATCTTTTAGTACTTGAAAAATAAAAATGGTGAAAAAAAATGTAATGTGTAAATGATTTATTTTTCAACACTTGAGTATAGCACGGGCCTACAACGTTGGATTTACTTTTTCACTATATGTCACTTTTTGCCCACTTCCATACTGTATATTAGATGAAAAACAGCTTGTTGGCTAAACTAACAAATCTCAAAATTCATGGTATTTTGCAGATAACTTATTAGTTCTGACTAGATTTTGTGGCGTGATGCCACTGGCATCTGAAGGACACGTTTTACTATCCCATATGTTGCCACTGACCACAAGAGAGGAAAGGCTTGATGAAGTTATGCAACAGACTGTAGTTTACATCACAATATTTGCAAATTTCATTGATACAACATGCATGTAATTCAATTTAAATCGCTCATAAACACATCTCATGTCTTTGTATTTGGTCCAAGTGTTCATGTGGGTTTGTTGATTACAGCTGTGCTTAGATCTTATTAGAAAATCAATAAGACATGCTTGAAACATATTGTTGTAAATGTGCAAAATGTAGTTTCGCACAAGTTTTACACAAATATTTATATGATATTAAATTATAGGTATAGTGCAAGTGAACTTCTAGTGCAAAAGTTTTATGTGACGGCTTCATTGTAATGAATGATGCAATACACTTTACCCTCATATACTGCTACAAAATGGATTTAGTGCTCATTAAGGGCACTAAGTTTTAGCATTTTTCTGACCTGGCACATTCTTGCGCACACTCTTTTTCAAAAGTGGCCAAGATTGCAGTTGGGTTTACTCTTTGGCACATGGAGATTCCTATTGGTTTACAGAGGAAGAATTTTGTGACATGTTTTGAACAAACACTTTTAGTGAACCCATTCAAACTATTTAAATCAATAGGCTGAATCTTTGCAACTAGTTTAACTTGGAAAATATCTTGTTTTGTAATAAAGATCCTCTTGTTACCCTGTGGTCCCTATGAGACTTAATTTTAGGAAAGTGCTTAATGAAGCAATATCACCAAGCTAACTAGCATGAGCCATGTTTCTATTCACTGTAGTGGTTGTCATAGATGCAGCCTTGGTTAGATGGCATCCTGCCTCCGCAAATTCAGTGGAAAATGACAGTAAAAAGGCCAAAGTCATTGATGCATGTTGTACTATGATCAAATTACAGGCCGATTTGTTTGTATTCTTAGATTTTATTGATCTTTTAGAGCCATTGTAAAATGCTTCATATGTTTGCAGTAGCCATGTTGCAGTTCTGTAAAATATCTCTCTGTCTATGCAAGTGTGTAAGACGACATGTTGGTGAAATATCAACCAAACTGATCTCTAATGTGCTTCTGAAAAATATATATATATATTTAAATTGGATACGGAGCTACAGGTTCATTCATTGCTGTCTGTATGGTAATATTAAACATCACGCTAAGTATTCAGAAGTAGGAGAATGTCATTCATATCCACAAGTAGCTGTAAAGGTCATAATGCAAGCCACAAATTGAAACATCATTCTTACACAAAGACTTTGCCACAGTTTAGTTACGCTAAAGGTATGTTGCTCACACTAATGCCTTCAAATGGGGTCACAACATCCCATTGACCATAGTACCATGCCATCGTTATAGTAAAGCAACACTTGCACTGGCTCACAGCCATCACCACTGCTCGCTGAGTGCAAATTTATTAATGCCAGTTTTCCATTCCTGTGGTTTACAGATAAGACCTGAACCATTAGCTTTTATCCTGCCTAAATTTCATGCTCTAGCACTCAGGAGAATTAAATGGCTCTTATGCGAAGGCAGACTATGATGCCTCCTGCTCAGATCGACCCTCTGAGCGGCTGTCTAAAGCTGAAGCTTAGACAAACTTGTATGAGTCACATGACTGTTACATAGCTCCCTGCATTCCTATATTTTCCTCTATGCTTTGAGGAGGCTGTGGCTGGCTGCTTTATGGGAGCTAACAATGAAAGCCTGCTTTGAGAAGTTGCTCACTCATCATTGTGATGCCTCTCCCACAGGTGTGAGAGGATTGGGTTCTGAAGGAGACAAAAAAAAGCACATATCAATGGAAAATATCTAGGAACCTAGGTCCGGTTTACAACTGGTAACACGTTTTTAAATTATTTTAGTTCTTCCTCTTCCCAGTGGACAGCTCTATCCACCATGAGGCTAGAAACATGGGTTGACTTTTGACAACTTCCAGAGGTAGTTAAAAGGTCATCCAGTTGAATTTCTTTTATACACTTTCAGAAATAAAGGTATGCGAGCTGTCACTGGGGTGGTACCTTTTCAAAAGATACACTTTTGTACTTAAAGGGGGCATATTGGTACCTCAGAAGTATATATTATGGCCCGTTTCCACTGAGTGGTACAGTACGGTACGGTACGGGTCGGTACGGGTCACCTTTATCAGGCTTGCGTTTCCACTGCAAAAGGGTACTCTTTTGGTGGGCGTGGTGTACGACAGAAAGTTTGTCGACGTCATTTTCGCTGGAGGAAATGTCTACCGTAAAGCTTTATGGGTCGTTCAAAAATCATACGAGAAGCACTTCTCACAAAACAGATGCTTTATTATACACAAAAACACTGGTGTATAAATGACATTACTGACTGAACATGATCTCATTATAACTGCAGATCATTGATGCGAAATAGCCTACGGTCCGCGATTATATCAAATAAATAAATAAATGCAGCATATATGAACACACACAGCCCCACACAGTCTCCGATGTTACCAAATTACAGAAAAACTACACACAGCAGACATGTATGCCTTATTTAGGTTCAAAAACAATACGAAATAGAGCCCCGTCTGTGCAAACCTCTCATCTGTGTCTTTTATCTTCACCAGTACATGTAGCAGCTCCGTCATTATTCTCTCGTTAGAGAGTAACTCCGTCATTCCGAGTTTATAATAGTCCAGGTTAAGAACTTTGTTATTTCAAACATTGACGCGCACGCGATCGCAAGCGACAAAGCGAAAGCACTCGCCCTCGCGCTTATGGGCTCGTAACCCATAACAATCTGCTCTTCTCTCAGCTCTGTGGCTGTTCAAGACGACGACAATGTTTGTTTAAGCTCGGGTCGACCATGGCTCGTTATTATATGCTGATATTATTTCGGAGCATAGCCTCTCGGCTGTGTATTAAACATGGCGGGTCCTTTGTTTTCATTCTGCTTGTTGCGTGAGCAAATGACGTATCTCTGTAAGCCAATGGCGTTCAGCTGTGCGTCTAGCTCCACCCTACGGGACCCTAGCTCCACCTTACGGGACCAAAAAGGGGTACGGTACGGTTCAGTTCGGTACGCTTTTAGACAGTGGAAACGGCCTTAAAAGCGTACCGAACCGTACCGTACCGTACCACTCAGTGGAAACGGGCCATTAGTACCTAAACATTTTAAGTGGAACACGTTTGTACTTTTTAGGTACTAATATGTAACCTTGAGGTATTAATATGGACCCTTTAGGTACAAATGTGTGCCTTTTGAAAAAGTACCACCCCAGTAACAGCTTGTGTACCTTTATTTTTGAGAGTGTAGTGTAGTAGATGATCATGTGTTCAAAAAAATGCATTTAAACAGCCATGAAAGACATTTCAGAACTAATGAATGTTTCGTTAAAATGCACTTTCCAAAGTAAATTTAAACTTTATCTTAAATTGAAAGTTTGTTTTGAAGGTCAAAGAAATAAGCACATTTAAGGCAGGGCGATTTAATCGAAATGAAATTACAGACACTGAGAAAAGCTTTGCTTGTCATGCACATCTTGTCAGAGAAGCATGGCTCTATCATCAGTTGTAAATGGCCAGAGGCCACTCTTGCTTAGAAACTCCAAATACACATCAAGAAAAAACTTCCATAGCATTGCAAAGACAAAAGATTTCACTGTTTTCATTGATTCAGCGTTACTAATAATCACATGACTGTGGAATCATCTCACCTAAGGATTTATTGCAAGCATTCGACTGATGTTGTAAGATTGAAGTATGTATTTGGTATTTTCACGTGTAGCATTTACAACACAAAGTCGTAGCTCACTAAGAAGCGACGCAAATGGTTGTCATTGTCACAAAAACGATTATCTCAATGTCATTATAATCTGATTAAATTGATTAATATTTTGAACACAGTTTGGGTAGCTTGTCAATGCACTACACCTTCATCTGAACGCATGAGCTAGAGTTTTACTAAAACAGCTTTGCTATTAAAATGATCTTGGTTAATCTCCTAGCCTTATACGCTGTGTTTTCTGACCAGTCCTGATTCTAACACAAACCCATAATATTTGGCATACTCAGCTGCCACTCTCTGTATCATTTTCTGCCCACATACATTGTCATATCTCATTTTTCGCCCATGCATGGTCTTATTTCCCAATATTGGACTTAGAGATTAGAAGAAGCCCATATAGAGTATACACCCACCTATAGATACTTACTTTAAGGAAACAAGAAAACAGTCAAAAGTGGAGTAAAACAAAACATTCAGGTGAAAACGCTAGATGTA
This sequence comes from Danio albolineatus, assembly GCA_903798035.1. Taxonomy (NCBI): domain Eukaryota; kingdom Metazoa; phylum Chordata; class Actinopteri; order Cypriniformes; family Danionidae; genus Danio; species Danio albolineatus. The sequence goes on along the minus strand of CAIGQQ010030612.1, from coordinate 6,607 downwards.
AAACATGTCTCCCTCATATACTTGTAATCCAGTCAACCAAAACACATTTTAATACCAAGCGTAAACAGGACCTCAGAGGCATATCTAACAGGGTTAATTAGTTTAGATTGAAAGATCTAGTCCTTAAACTTCTTTGTAGTCTCTTTCATAGTAAAGACTGGGTTGGGCTCAGCCAGATCTGATAAGAGCTTCTGAAGAGTACATTCCTGAGGAAGCTCTTTTCCATCTACGTTTTCCGGCCAACGTATGTAAAGTACAGAAGCCGTTTTATAATTAAACAAAGGATATGCCATCATTTATTCAACCCATTTTTTTTCCACAAAACTTTGTCTCAACCTTACAAGTTAACCTGCAATAATATAGACCATGTTATCTGAACAACATTGTTAATTAGGAGCTATTAAAATGAATGTATCTGAAGGCTCTTGTAATATACTGAAAAGCTCTGTGTTTCGTTTGCTTATCTTATTTCTCATCTCGCTCTGTTTCAGTAACACTCCAGTATGGCGGACAGTATGATGAGTAAAGCAGCCACTATGGAGATCCCTATTAGCAGTAATGGGGACTCTAGGAATCTGGCAGAAGATGACAGTTTGGAGCAGGTTAGTGATACATGGTGATTCAGTAAAACTGGGACAGGTTTTTTAAACCGTGATTTTTGTCAAAAGTAGCCCAGTTTTCCTGAACTCACCAAAAAGTTTTATTACATTTTCAGAGCTTCAACCATGTCAAAAGCATCAGAATGTGGATGTCTGTGGTTTGTTTCCAGCGTTTAGGTTTTAGTAGCTCTAGAGGATAATATCTAGCTGTCCATCCAGTTTGTTTAGCTTGTTTCACAATATCAGCCTGAGACAAAAATCTCAAGGTAGCAGGTGTTGCAAACATTTTAGTTCATAATTGTTCTGCCTTTTTCTTTTTGAGCATTTTATATCCCTTAGCATTCCTGTAACCAATGGCTTGTCTTACCATGGGCAGAAAGCTGGAACACCAAGGGGTTAAGTAACCCATTAAGAAATAATGTTCTGTCAGACTTGTTAATAAGTAATAGAACTTATTTAATAGAAGTGCCTTGTGTGGAGGAGACTTAAGTTTTATAACTAGCAGGCTAATGCAGAACAAAGCATTCAAATCTCCCTATTCTTGAAACCATTGTAAATAAAAGGTGGTAATGTTGTCACAAGACACACCTCTTTAAGCCAAATATACTATGGTACTGGATCCGGGAGTAGACGTGTTAGGCAAACACAAGCAAGATATTTACTAGGAAGTTTAATTAGTCCTATAAGGAACTAAAGGTTCTTTGTTTTATTTTGCTTTTAGCTGTGTTTTTTGTATGTCTCAGTCTCATCCTACAGTATGTCCATTTAATAAACCTCATCATAGAAACACTGTGACTGATCATGTTCACAGTTGCATTAATGGCTCAGCTAAAGGCAGATGGCACTGTGTCTTTAAATAGATTGGGAGAATTGAGCCAGAGTGTGAAAACAGACTTTTTAACTGTTCTTGTCATTAAGCAGAGAATGCAAGTGTGGCTCATTTTTCCTTAATCATCCTTTTGTTTCGTGATATTTGGATCAACAGTGATATTTAGCAACCTAATTGTGCTAACCTAATTTATGACATAAAGACGGTTTATTCATCGCTTAATGAGGGCTGAAGTTATACACAGTACTTTGTCTATTCTTTTTTTTTTCATTGTCAACCCTTGAAGCCTGTCTTCACTGTATTGTGATGGGAGCTTAATGGCCCTAAAATGTGGATTTTGTTGTGTTTGATAGATTATTTCATCATCACTGTTTTGAAGTTTGTTTCTGTTTTTTACATTGTGCTTCATTTTTGGTTTCCTTTCTTTCTTTTGTCTTTTTGTTGTCATGTTCTTCCCCCGATGTCTGTGCAGGCTGCAAAGATTCAGTGGAGCTTAAGAGAGAAGGTAGGGAGTCCCTCAGGCCTCAGGGTGAGAAGGAACACTGGGAAGGGTTGCAGAGTGTGTGTGTGTGTGCTTGCACGTGTATGTCTTTCCAGCAGAAATTGGCTTTAGTTCTCCCCATAACCTTGTCACAATGGACTGGATGTTTTTCAAATCACATGCATTATTTTTGGCCTCTGTCACTCTTTATTAATCAGTGTTTGAGGTCAGATACAAATCCGAGTGATACAGATTTAGTTTATTTGTTTTGAAAAACATCCTGTTTTGTCTTTGGTATTAACCAATGACTAGCATCCTCTGAAAACCTATTAACACTTTATGTTTAATGGATTTAGTTTGAACTCTTATAATACTTTGTTATATACTACCTGACAAAAGTCTTGCCATCTATCCAAGTTCTAGGATCAACAAATAATAACTTGACTTCTAGTTGATCATTTGGTATCAGAAGTGGCTTAAATGAAATGCAAAGGCCTCTCGATTACGCCTATTTTACCAAAATAATGCATGATTATGCCTTGATTTTGAATTATTTAATTAGGACAGAATACATTAGAATATAAAGTCATGGTGTAGTGTAATTACTATTGTGTATGACTCCCATGAGCCTTGAAGACTGCGTCCATACATCTTTGCAATGACTCAAATAACTTATTAATAAAGTCATCTGGAATGGCAAGAAAGCGTTCTTGCAGGACTCACAGAGTTCATCAAGATTCTTTGGATTCATCTTCAATGCCTCCTTCATCTTACCCCAGACATACTCAATGTTCATGTCTGGTGACTGGGCTGGCCAATCCTGGAGCACCTTGACCTTCTTTGCTTTCAGGAACTTTGATGTGGAGGCTGAAGAATGAGGAGCAGCACTATCGTGCTGAAGAATTTGCCCTCTCCTGTGGTTTGTAATGTAATGGGCAGCACAAATGTCTTGATACCTCAGGCTGTTGATGTTGTCATCCACTCTGCAGATCTCTGGCACGACCCCATACTGAATATAACCCAAACCATGATTTTTCCTTCACCAAACTTTACAGATCTCTGTGAGAATCTTGGGTCCATACGGGCTCCAATAGGTCTTTTGCAGTATTTGTGATGATTGGGATGCAGTTCAACAATGATTCATCAGAAAAATCTACCTTCTGCCACTTTTCCAAATGATCTACTGGAAATCAAGTTATTATTTGTTGCTCTTACAACTGGGATCGACGACAAGACTTTTGTCAGGTAGTGTGTATATAAAGGTGACCATGTTCAGCACAGAACGGGTTATTGTCATTTTAAATCTCACTTTTTTTCCCCCTGGGTAGAGAAATCCTGCTTTGAAGCATGTTTAGGGCCACTTTGTGCATTAATGTTTCAAACATGTACATTATGAAATGATGCAATGTTAAATTACAAACTTAAGAACCATATAGTATGTGTACTTCAAAGTTACTTTCTTTGGGTAGTCATGGAAACACCCCTTATAAAAACTTTTTTTTCAGTGGGAGTTAAGATACTTTTTTATACTTTAAATAGTTTTTATATTTATTCTAACCTTCATAGTTTGAAAAGTTAATTCACCTAAAAAAAAACCTGTTAGCAGTCAGCACAGCAGTATGAAATAAGGGGTTGTGCAACACTGCCCGATTCACATGGGGCTTCAGTGTCAACGCTTGACAGAGGGCTTGTCTGAAGTTGGGCCTGTCGCGATCGTCATAGCACTGTCAGCCAATGAAATTAGTCAGCAGTCGGCTATACAGTGATCTTATTGGTTGACGCTTTTATTGGCGCTTGAAAAGTTGAGAAAGTCCCAACTTCTACAGCGAGCAACGCTTCAGTGCAGACGGACCCACAATCCAATTCGGCAACGCTTGACGTCACTCATTCAAAGTGAATGGGAAGCGTTGACGCCCCGTTTGAATGGGCCATAATGTAAACGTGCTGTATTCACCCTCGCTGCATTCATTGTATTTGTTAACCCATTGATGACATTGGCACTGCAAATATACAACAAAGGATGTTATTCCAGGGGCTAATGATGTACAGTTTAAAAACCCAGTGTTAATTCTTAACCCTGCATCAGTATTAAGCAAAGTGAAACAATAAATCTAGACAAATTACGGTTTCGTTTATCTATTTTTTTTTGAAAGACAGATGGTCAGTTATTTGTATTTTATATCCTAGTTATAACAACAGATTTTTCACAATTTTCTTTATGAAAATGAATGAAACGGAACCATATTCCTTTTAGGATAGTTGGTAGTTGCCACCAAATCAGATATTTCAGATTTTTGTTGTTGTTGTTTTTAACTTTAAAGTTCTGAGTTTTTTTCTGTCTAGGTAAAAAATGGAGCAAGTACTTCGTGTTTAACTTCGTACTTCGTGTTGCATTTTGTGCCAAGCTTTTTGCCCAATGCTTGCAATGTAAAGCATTACAATTTAAACAATACAGTATGTAGACAGTCAAATATTGTACTTTACAATTTCATTTGACTTTTTTTTCTAAAACAGTTTAACTTCTTTTATCAGCCTATAATATTTGTTTTGTTGTTTATTTGTAAGGCCCTTTTTCTTGTTTTATGGTTCCCGTTAAATTTACCGCACTGATGTTGGTTCATAAATGTTTTATAGTCACCAATGTGACTTGTTAGATAACAAACTGCTGCTTCCTTGTGCTCCGTAAGCTTTGGCTTTTGTTTTCTTTAAATGCATCAAGGGAATGCTTTCATTTTGTCAGAGGGATTGATTTTACAGGTGATGTCATAGAAACAGAATTTCTTAATTAGGGGTGAAATGTGATTCTAACCTTATTAATATACAACTTTTTTGTGCGAATGTAGAACTTACAGAATTGGCTCACTTCATGAAAAATAATGCTGGCTGTAATGTTGCATTTTTAAGATCTCGTCCTCTTTCTGATTTTTATCTCACCAGGACTTGCAGCAGGTCATGGTGTCCGGGCCCAACTTAAATGAGACCAGCATTGTTTCAGGTGGTTATGGCGGTACAACAGAAGGCATCATTCCGACCAGCTCTATCAAAGGTATTGCAGGCTGTCGTTTTTAGCTCTTCACAAGAATAATACAGTCTCATCTATCAAAACTGATTTTTCTTAAAAATATTAGACTAAAGAGATTACAGTCTAATTAGGCTGGTGACGTTTATTTATTTATTTTTTTTGGTGGTGTTTGGAAGGACTATTTTCTACTGACACGCATGCATTCTGTGGAGGTTTGGCTTAAAATGTGCAGTTTGATTTGCATAATTTCCTCCTTGGCTTTTTCACTTCTATCTCTCCTGTGGCGCAATCCAGACGAGAGCCAGGGCCTCTGGAGACATTGGTCATTGTGTGTATAGGTAGTGTGTGAGTCATGCTTAATGGCTTTAAAGTTTGACATTAACCAAAGTGAAAGGCCACAGAACCTTGGGAAAGAATGAAATTCAGTTTAGAGTTTTTGTTTGTTTGTTTTAAATAAAAGTCCTCTTTAATGAAAAATTATCAACTTTTAAAAAGTCACCCCAAACTAGGACAAATTTTTAATTCAGTCCAGCTTTTTTCGGGACATGATATGTAGTAAAACTGATTGTAAACTGAAAATCCTGGGGCCTTGATATTAGTGTAAATCTATTCCATTATGGTTCAGTAAGGACTTTCTCTGTCTTTTACCCTTTCTTAGGCCCTGCAGTCCGTATTAATACTGATTTTCTGGGCAACAGACGCATTCCAAATGAAGGGCAAGGTCATTTGTATCAACTTCTCGTGACGCCTTTATTCCTACTTTTTTCCAAAACCATTTAATCTTTTCTTAGGGCATGGGATGCTGTTCTGCAGGAACAAATTGAATCGCTTCTGTTTTTCTGGCTGTCATTTTCTCTCTTTGCAGATTGGAATGGGGTGCATTTCTCTTAAGATTTCTTTCTTTCCAGGGTTAAGGTTGCATTGCAGAAGTTTGTAATAAAGCATCTTTTGAAAATTACTTTAGGAAATCAGTTCGAAAGTTTAATCTAGCTTTATTCGTGCTGAGGAAATGATTGTGAAAAATCTGCTGCAGAATGGCTGGGTGTAAAAAAAGTGTTTGTAATTGAGATATTTTCAGGACAGAACAGTCTGATAGTCAACTCTGTTTCTGTGCAAGTGAACACATGCTGCTAAAAATAAATGATCCGACATATTGGGGTTTAAAAAAACTGTTGTGTGATTTTTAAATGAACTGCGAAGCGAATTGTCTCCATCTGTTTGTCATAAGGCAGCAGGTTTAACTAAATAGCATTCATGTGCTTTCCTGTTTTCATTTCATCTCATTACAGTATCACCTTTTCTCTTTCATCCTCCCTTTTTCCCTTTCCCGCTCCTTCCATTCTCCTGCTGTTCATTCACATTCACACACATATTCACTGCCATTATTCCATTTCACACTCACATGCGATTAATCCATTTCATTTTAAAAATCATTCCTCCAATCATTTTTAAACTTGCCATATCTACCCCCTCCTACTCCCCTTTACCCATCATCCCCTGCTATCCCTGGCCATGACCCCCTCCAGACCTCCGAATGAAGTCCAGGGGTGTTAGCATTGTCCCAAGCCAGATTGCAGCCTGCCGAATAGCCAGCCAATCAGATGACATCCCCTGTATCCCAGGTATCCTCGAAGGGCGCTAGCCCCTTTAAGCGCTCTTTGGCAACACATCCCCCC
>CAIGQQ010030611.1:2408306-2428774 GCA_903798035.1 Danio albolineatus | reverse complement strand
CGATGACAGTTGTAGCGCAGCAGTCCTGAATGAAGCAGCTCCTTTAAACTTTGATTATTTGAGTGTTTGCAGAGCTAATAGGAGAGGTGGAGGCATCGCTGCCCTGTTTAAAGATGTCTATGAGTGTAAACAAGTGTCATTTGGTGATTATTTGTCCTTTGAATATCTGAGTATAGCACTAAAGGGTGCTCCACGCATTTTACTGATCATTATCTACAGACCTCCAAAATATTCTCCAGCTTTTATTGATGATTTTACAGAGCTGTTATCAATAGTAACCTCTGAATTTGACTGTTTTACTATTGCTGGGGATTTTATTATTCATGTTGATAATCCAGAAGTCAATGCTACAAAATAACTTATGACTGTTTTTAACACGTTTGATCTGACTCAGCATGTTCAAGGACCCACACACAATCGTGGACACACTCTTGATCTACTTATAACTAAGGGTTTACACATTTCATCGACTGTTGTTAAGGATGTGGCATTATCTGATCATTTCTGTATTTTCTTTGATGTATTGATCACTCCAGCCATTGAAGACAGATCTGTCTCTGTCAGAAAGAGATGCATAAATGAGAACACTAGTGAGCAGTTTATGAAGGCCATATCACTAAAACCAAGCATATCTGCAGACTCTGTCCATTCTCTCCTTGATTTGTTTAATTCTAAAGTTAAGAATGTCATTGATGATATTGCTCCTGTTAAAGTCAGGAAGAGAACTGGCAGACAGAAAGGACCTTAGACAAGGTCAATATCGGTAAAGATGATGAAAAGACAATGCAGAAAAGCTGAGCGTATGTGGAGGAAGACGAAACTAGTAGTCCATTACAATATCTATAAAGACAGTCTCCATGCTTTTAATGTGGAACTAAACACTGCTAGGCAGACTTTCTTTTCAAGCCTTATAAACAGCAATATAGATCACACCCGTACCCTCTTTGCAACGGTAGAGAGACTCACAAACCCCCCCAGCAGGATTCCTAGTGAACTACTCTCCGAAAGCAAATGTAATGAGTTTGCTCATTTCTTTACTGATAAGATCAATAATATCAGAAAGGCAATCAGCTCATCCAATCAGCCAAGTTGTGTCGACGTCAGACAAGCTCAACCTCAACTTCAGAAATCAGACATTATGTCTGATTTCATGGAAATTGATGGTAAAATCTTAGAAGAGATTGTGCAAATTATGAGAAAATCAACCTGCAATCTTGACACGCTCCCCACATCATTCTTTAAAACTGTGTTTAACTGTCTAGAAATGGATCTTCTAAAAGTGGTGAATGCTTCACTTCTCTCAGGGATTTTTCCAAACTCACTTAAAACTGCAGTAGTTAAACACCTCTTGAAAAAGAGCAACCTGGATAACACCCTACTGAGCAACTACAGGCCAATCTCAAATCTCCCTTTCATTGGCAAAATCATTGAAAAATTTGTTTTTAACCAAATTAACAAGTTCTTAAGCTTGAAGGGGTGTTTAGACGATTTTCAATCTGGTTTCAGAGCACATTACAGTACAGAGAGCGCCCTTATAAAGATAACCAATGATAATACAGATTCAGGCAAACTAACAGTGCTGGTGTTGCTCGATCTCAGTGCTGCATTCGACATTGTCGATCACAGCATACTTCTGGATAGGCTGGAACACTGGGTTGGGCTGTCTGGGACGGTCCTCAAATGGTTCAGATCGTACCTTGAAGGGAGAGGTTACTATGTCAGTATAGGTGACCATAGGTCGAGGTGGACACCCATGACATGTGGAGTCCCACAAGGCTCAATTCTGGCACCTCTCCTGTTCAACCTTTATATGCTCCCTCTGAGCCAAATAATGAGAAAGAACCAAATCTCCTACCACAGCTATGCTGATGACACTCAGATCTACATAGCCTTACTGCCTAATGACTACAGCCCCATTGACACCCTCTGCCAATGCATTGACAAAATTAACAGTTGGATGTGCCAAAACTTCCTTCAGTTAAACAAAGAGAAAACTGAAGTCATTGCATTTGGGAACAGAGATGAGGTTCTCAAGGTGAATGCGTACCTCTGCTCTAAGGGTCATACAACAAAAAATAAGGTCAAGAATCTTGGTGTGACTCTGGAGTCAGATCTCAGTTTCAACAGTCATGTCAAAGCAGTAACTAAATCAGCATACTATCATCTCAAAAACATTGCAAGAATTAGATGTTTTGTTTCCAGTGAAGACTTAGAGAAACTTGGTCATGCTTTTATCAGCAGCAGGGTGGATTACTGTAATGGACTCCTCACTGGACTTCCCAAAAAGACAGTCAGACAGTTGTAGCTCATCCAGAACGCTGCGGCCAGGATTCTGACCAGAACCAAGAAATCAGAGCACATCACACCTGTCCTCAGGTCTTTACACTGGCTCCCAGTTACATTCAGAATAGATTTTAAAGTATTATTACTTGTCTATAAATCACTAAATGGCCTAGGAGCTCAATACATTACAGATATGCTGACTGAATACAAGCCTAACAGATCACTCAGATCATTAGGATCATATAAACTAGAAATTACAAGAGTTCAGTCAAAGCAGGGTGAATCTGCTTTCAGCTATTACGCCCCCCGCTGCTGGAATCAGCTTCCAGAACTGATCAGATGTGCTCCAACATTAGGCACATTCAAATCAAGACTGAAAACACATCTGTTTAGCTGTGCCTTTACTGAATGAGCACTGTGCTACGTCCGACAGATCGCACTATTGTGTCTTTCTTTTCTTTTCATTCTTTTATAACTTGTTTTAACTAATTTTAATCTGGTTTTATCTGTTTTTTATTATTTGTTTTTATTTTTCTTATACTTCAATTTTATTCCTGTTTATGTAAAGCACTTTGAATTGCCACTGTGTATGAAATGTGCTATAGAAATAAACTTGCCTTGCCTTGCCTAATTCTTTTACAATGTAGATTGTGTCAAAGGAGTTTAACATAGAAGTTCCAGTAAAGTCCAGGTTTCAGGGTTGAAGTTGTCTAGTTCAGTTTAGTGTGGTTTAAATTTCATTGCTGAAAGTTCAAACACTGAAGAGCAAATCCATCGATGCGCAGCTCCACAAGTCCCAATCCAAGCAAGTCAGTGGCGACAGTGGCGAGGAACAAACTTCACCAATTGACGAAGTAAAGAGAAAAAATCTTGAGAGAAACCAGGCTCTGTCGGGCATGACCATTTCTCCTCTGGTCAAACGTCCTATGAGGAGCTGCAATCTAGGCGCAGGAGGCTGGAGAATGCTGGATGTCTATCGTGGAGAACTGCAGGTGTGAGTTGGTCACCGGCGGGAGTTCAGGCGGGCCCACGGGATCAATGTGGAGACTCGTCTTTCACTGGGGTCTTTCAAAAGTCAGGAATCTTAACTTCAGTTTCATGACAATATTATTCATAATGAATATTATTCATATTCATTTGAATATTCAGGCAGGTTTTTTCACAGTTGAAGCTAAACTCTGCATGACAGTGGCCCTACAGGATTCTACAGTATTCCTTTTTTGTTCCATTCATTCATTCATTTATTTTCTTTTCGGCTTAGTCCCTTTATTAATCCGGGGTCGCCACAGCGGATTGAACCGCCAATTTATCCAGCATTTGTTTTACGCAGCGGATGCCCTTCCAGCCACAACCCATCTCTGGGAAACACATTCATACATTCTCATTCACACACATACACTATGGACAATTTAGCTTACCCAATTCACCTGTACCGCATGTCTTTAGACTGTGGGGGAAACCGGAGCACCCGGAGGAAACCCACGCAACCACGGGGAGAACATGCAAACTCCACACAGAAATGCCCACTGGCCTAGCCGGGGATCGAACCAGCGACCTTCTTGCTGTGAGGCGAACGTGCTACTCACTACGCCACTGTGGCGCCTTTTTTGTTCCAATTGTTCAGTTTTCTTTTTTTGCAGAAATTGAATTAATTAATAATTCTTAAAAAAATATATATTTGAAAGGTTAGCCTGTGACAGATCTTCAGATAAGCCAAATGGATACTGCTGTTTGTCATTATCAATATGAAAATTTACAGATTTATGCAGAAAACAATAATTATTATAAATTTGCATTCGTCAAATAGACCTGAACTTCTAATTTGTTACTTTGATGAAATCTGTAAGCAGAGAAAATATTATAAGGTATATAATGTACTTTGAGTCTTGTGATTGCTATGCTAATGTAGGACTGCTGGCTTGAGGAGAAAACTGTATACTTCTCCCGCTCTCTATCTCCTAACCTTTGGTTTCACAATGGTGGTTTGGGGGGGTTGGTACTTCACTCATGTTTAACAATGCCTTGCTCAGGATGCAGGCAAATGGCTTTACCTTGCTTCTCCAGCCATACCAGTGGATAGCCTCATACAGTAACAAAAGCAGTTTCAGTGTCTGTTTTGCATAACAATGCATATGTTACAGTTACGTTTCTCTATAAACTGTTAGTGTGTTTCATTCTACTGTCTGTATATTTAAACGGAACTTGATGAACAACTTTGCTTGGTTTAAGGCTATGAGATTTTTCAATGATGATAACAACTTTAATGAAGTCAGATTAATTATTAAAGTCTGTTAAAGTTTGTTAAAGTATTGAGATAAAAAAATATATATATACAGGTCTCTCCTCCAATTATTGCTGTATTAACCTGGCAGAAGTGTGCCTGTTTTTGCGATTGTTTTAGAACTTCTGATTCAGTCGCCTATGGGAGAAATGACTACACTCTAAAAAAAAAAAGTTGCTAAATAGCACCAAAACTGGTTCTTTGGTCGTAACGAGGGGGGAACCTTTTTTAGTGCCATACAGCACCTTAAAAAAATAGGTGCTATATAGTACTTTTGTCAAACGGTGCTATATAGCACCTATATTTTAAGGTGCTCATAATGTTACTTTACCCTTTCCACAAATAAAACCGGCATAAGAGTTATGAGAATTAGCTACAAGAACAAGTGCTTACCAGTAGTAATGGTGCTGTATAGCACTTTAAACACCCCAAAGAACCACTGAAAAACCTTTATGGTGCTTTAAAGGTTCTTTACACAGTAAAAGTGCTAAATAGCACCTCAAATACTGCAAAGAACTTCTGAAGAACCACTGAAGAACCTTTTTTTTAAGAGTGTAGGAATAATAAATGGCAAAAAACGGTCAAACTCTACAAACAACTATTTGCATGACTATACAGACAAAGCAGAATAATATAATAAGAAAATGTCAGTTTGCAACATCGAGCAGCATAATCAGCTGTTTTTAACCTCTAAAAATTCATGGAAGAGAATGAGACTGGAAGTATCGAGACAAAAAGATTCAAATGGCTGCGCCTGCTGGAACATGGAGAATAAGGTCAATAGTGCAACAATATTATATAATAGGATTCTTTTTCACACAAATAAACACAAAATGCAAATGATTATTTTGATCAAATACTGTAATTTGAGGTAATATTTTGCAAATCAACAGATTTTCTTTATAAGATGTGGGGCTTTGTTTGGGTGGGATGAAGACAGGGCTGAAAGGCTTAACGTCTTGTCATTCGCTCTCTGTCTCCTCCCTCTTCTACTGCTGCTGTTTAAAAGCTCCTGACCTTCTGCTGCTGTTGTGTTTGTCCTGAACTCAATCTGTCATCATGTTTGCGGCTTTCATGAAGTTAGACTTGGCCTCTGTGGGCTTGACTCTGTTCCTGGGCTTGATTTTTATGGTTCTGTTTGAGATCTTCAAGATTCATTCCTACAAAGGTCGAATTCCACCTGGTCCAACACCTCTGCCTTTTGTGGGAACCATACCTTATTTCTTGAGGAACCCAATGGGCTTCATAAGATCAGTAAGTGTTTGCTGTTTTCTCTAATTGTACTATGCTGCTACATTCTGAATAACACATGCATTAAACTTGATGTAAATGTTCTCCAAACAGTTGTCTCAATATGGAGATATGACCACTATGTATCTCGGGAGAAAGCCAGCACTAATCCTCAATACAGTCCAGCTTGCTAAGCAAGCTCTTGTTCAGGATGCTTTTTCTGGAAGACCACCTCTGCCTATTATAGACTGGATAACTAATGGACTCGGTCAGTATCACATTTATTAATAAAGCTTCCAATAGAGGTGTTCACAGATATGCAAAAAAAAAGAAAAAAAAAGAACGAGTTTTGTAGAACCTTCCAGTGAATAGATCATAACCAGTTCATAAATCTAAATAACTTTTTCACTCTATAGAACCTCATGCACAATAATAAGGTTCCAAAGGTTCTTTGTGGAATGTTAAATGCCAGCATTTACTTTGTAAGAGTGTACAACTAGGCAAAATGAAACCTTGTCACTATGCTAAAGATGTGCAGATTAAAATGTCTGATTCTCACTGTTTTTAGGTATAATGATGGTCACGTTTAACCACTCCTGGAGGCAGCAGAGACGGTTTGCTCTGCACACACTCAGAAACTTTGGTCTGGGGAAGAAATCAGTAGAAGACCGTGTGTTAGAGGAGAGCAGCTATCTTATTGCTGAAATGCTCAAAGGCGAAGGTAGGAAATGTTCATGTTCTGTTTAAGCACGTATATTGTGTGAGGTTGCAAACGGTCTCATCTATGCTTTTTAAAGTCAAACAGAATCCAATAACTTGTTCTGAAGCATTTGTTGTATAAAATGTAAGATTTTTAAAGGTTCAAGCTTATTTATGCAGATTTGAAATAGTCCATGCCTAAATATAAACATTAAACTTTTGTAAGGCTGAAAGCTATCTCTGCAATTATGAACCAATAATTGGAGGAGAGAGCAGGATTCTGTGTATAAAACAAATATTTATTTGACTCCATTATAATTCATCTGACTTTATTAAAGTTGTTTTCATCATTAATAAAGAGAATTTCAAAGCCTTAAAGCTTCAAAGTTGTTTATTTCATATAAGTTACAAGTTACATACAGTAGTATAAAACATACTGTGTAGAGAAACTTAACTGTAATATAATGCACTACTATGTAGGAAAGTTGTCTTTTCTTATACCCTGAGCAAAGCATTGTCAGACATGAGTAAAACCCCAACCCCCAAAACTAGCATTGTGAAACTAAAAGTGAGGCGATAGAGAGGGGGAGGAATACATTAACATACAGTACAGTAATCTCCTCAAGCCATGGCTAGACAGTGGTATACATAGATTGTACATTAAAATACATCAATGTCTGAGTGACTGAGTTCACCAATACAAAGATGAGGTCATAAACTGTCAAATGACACCAAACATGACAAAGTTACATGAAAGGATATCACAAGTAGATGAATTGTGTAGGGTGAAAAGCACATGGTCGTTGTCAGACAAATGGCAGAAATGTGTCCCAGAAGGACTCGACCTGTGCTTGTAAAGTCCCAGAAGTCCTTCATTAACATAGAATGCATTGCAAGACACTATAGTAAATAATATATAATATAATTTGTTCTCAGTTAACACTTTGCATCTAATGGTAGTCTTTTTTTCCTTGTAGGCAAGTCAGTGAATCCCCATCATCCCATACAGAATGCTGTTTCGAACATTATCTGCTCCATCATGTTTGGGGATCGTTTTGACTATGATAACAAACGCTTTGAATACTTTCTGAAAATGCTAAATGAAAGCATCATGATCGCAGGGTCGACTGCAGGATGGGTATGATCAAAATCTACATGTTTGGCTTTTCTTGTAGGATTTTATTTAAAATAATTCATTATTTACCAAGGCCATCCTATGTAAAAACAATTATAGGCAGTATCATTTAATTATCAAGGCATACCAACTATAACTGTATCTAAATCTATCAGGTTTTGAATGATGTGACCTGAATTGTCTGCATGTCATTGCTACATTGCAAGAAATCTTTTTTTTTTTAACCGATTTTCCTGGGCTGGACAGCAGTTTTAGCAGGAATCCCATACTTTTCCTTCCAAGAAACAAACTTCCTCCAGCTCTTCCGGGGGATCCTAAAGTGTTCCCAGGCAAGCTCCTCACCTAATCTCTAAGGGTGCGCTTTACCACCTTGTAAAGGGAGCTCATTTCGGCTGCTTGTATCCAAGATCTTGTGGTTTAGGTCATGACCTAAAATTCATGACCAAAGGCAAGAATAGAAATGTAGATTTGAAAGTAAATTGACATCTTTGCTTTTTGACTTAGCCCTTCTTCACCACAACAGACTGCTGGTACATTGACCACATTGCTGCTGCCACTGCAGCAAAGTTTTTGTCAATCTCATGTCCATCCTTTCCTCACTTGTGAAAAAACCCAAAGATACTTTAACTCCTCCACCTGGAGCATGGACTGTCCTCCAACCCAGAGAGGGCAAGCCAGATTTTTGGTTTAGTACCACGGCCTTGGAGGTGCTGATTCCCATCCCTGAAGGTCTCATTTGAATGTCCGATGAAGCCAACAGGACAACATCTTCTGCAAATAGCAGAGATTAACAATGCTGTCCCCAAACAATCCCGTCAGCCCCAGTCTGCATTTAGATATTTTGAACAAGTTTGATTTATAGCAATTGCATACCAAACTGTTACTCCATTCAAACACAGAGCTTTGGACACCAGACTCGCAGAGCACCCCTCAGTGAGTGCCACGGTTGAACACCTTTGCCAAAACAAAGCACGTGTGTACTGGTTGGGTGAAATTGCATGAACCCTCGAGCACCCTAGTGAGGATATGGAGCTGGTCTGTTGTTCTACAGCCTGGACAAAAATCATATTCTTCCTGAATCTGAGGTTCTGCTATTGACCAGATTCTTCTCTGCAATACCCAGGGAGGCTGAGGAGTGTGATCACCCTATATTTCTTAAAAATGGGGACCACCACCACCAGTTGCCCAGTCCAGTGGCACTGTCCCCAACCTCCATGCAATGTTGTAGAGGTCTTTCAGGCAAGGCCGCTCCACCGCATCAAGAGACTTGAGGTACTCTGGAAGGAACTCATCCACCTCGTCACTGCAGACCTTGCAGACTACCTCAGTTACTTCTGCTTGGGCATGTTAGTTGGATTAAGGTGATTCACAACATATTTCTTCCAATGTCCCAAAACATTTCCTGTTAAGGACAACAACTCCACATTCACTGTAAACAATATTGATGAAGGACAGCTTCATATTGCTGCTATACCCCTTCCATATTTACTGACACCATTAAGCTCTAATGTAATATTTGTTATGGACAAACTGTGACAACCACTGAGATATAACAAAAGAACATAGATTCACATTGAGGAGGCTGTTTTTGAGTCACGCTACTCCAGGTATCACTATTGATGCCTGTGGTGTCATTAAAGTGCCCTAGTTGAATGAAAGAGTTCCCAGTCAGAGCTCCTTCCAGCACCACTACCAAGGACTTCAAGAAGGCTGGGTTCTCAGCATTGCTGTTTGCCAATAAGCACAGTGAGTCTTTAACTATCTCTAGCCTGTACCTGTCAAGCTCTCGCACAGGATCCATGTCCCTAGAGCCAGTTTCTGTGTCTAAAGATTGGGTCATTGTGGCTCTGACCTTCGACCACCACACAATCCACATTGCGCTGGCTTCTTACAGGTTCTCCTGCAGATTATGGGTTCATAGGAGGATGGTCCCACATCACTTCTTCAGATTGTGCCTGGCTGGGTTTTGTGGGGAAAACTCCCAGCCACTATGACCTCACATGCAAGCCCCAACCCCAGGCCTGGCTCCAGGGTGCGATCCCAGTTGCACAATACTGAGTGATATCACAATCCTCAATTTTTATTTGACTCATAAGTTTTTTTTAGCCGCATTTAGTATGGCCTGTCTTCTAAGAACCTTTTTCCTGAGAGACTTTACCAGAGACATTTAGTTCCCAACATCATAGCTCCTAAAATCAGTTTAAAATACTTACTTGAGATTGAAGACCATGAATATTTATTTAGGAACATTATTCAATAATGTCCTGTTACCTGTTACCCTCTTACCTCACATTTGCTTATCTGTCTTAGATTTTCAACTTAGTCCCCTTCATCAAGCATTTCCCTGGTCCACACCAGAAAGTCAAGATGAATGTCAATAATTTATTGGGTTTCATCCGGAACCAAGTTGAGGAACACAGAAAAACACTGGATCCAGACAGTCCACGAGATTTCATTGATGCCTATCTGCTGGAGATTGAGAAAGTGAGATCATGTTTCACTGCATGCCATATTTATTCATGTGCAATCTAAATATTTTAGTTGTAGCTTCAGCAAATTGACTGCTTTGTTTATCTGGAACAGCAAAAGTTTAACAAAGACTCCACGTTTCACGAGGAAAACCTGGTTATTACAGCAGCTGACCTGTTTATGGCTGGAACGGACACCACAGAAACCACCATCAGATGGGGACTCCTCTTCTTGATTAAAAACCCAGATGTACAAGGTACTCAAGAAACAGCAGACAAGATACATTTTAATGACTGAATTTGTACTTTACACTTCGCCACCGTTTTCTGAACTTTTTAACCTAAACGCATACTAATAACTCATTTTATCTTAAATGCTCCATCTGCTGCTGGACCGTTTTTCACCACCACACCTTTATGTTTCCTCAGGATAGATTTTTTGTTTTTTTTTCCTACCTAAATGTTTTCCCCAGCTAACAATTTTTGATTCCTACAGTGTTCACTACTGGTTAGCCAAGAAAGTTTTCTTCACATAAATAAAATGTGCCCTCTAGGTTAGGAGAATGTTTTCTGAACATTGTCTTTTAGGTTCTTTTAGTTTTAAGTTTAGTTTTGGTTACTGAAAAAGAACCTACAGTGAATGTTCTGAAAAAAAAAGCAAATGGAAACTATATGTGAAGGTTAGGAGAATCTTTAGTTTTTTTCTGGATCCTAAACTTTTTTGCCTAACCATTTGTTGCACTACACAGAACGATGTCACGAGGAGATTATTCAAGTTCTGGGTTACGACCGTTTGCCCAGCATGGATGACCGTGACAGACTACCATACACACTCGCCACTGTTCACGAGATTCAGCGCTGTGCAAACATTGCAACTAATGTGGTGCATGAAACAATTCAGCCCACAAAACTACACGGATACAACATTCCCCAGGTAATAAAGTTATTTAAGTGATTGATCACTGGTAAAACTTGACATGCATCTGGGCTTTTCATGTTGATGTTCAAAATTTAAATCAAATCTTTTTGATGAATTGGTCGATTTGTCAAATCTATTTGAATTCGTACACACTCCCAAAAAATAGGTTTCAGCCATTTTACACACATTATTTTGCATTAATGCATTTAGAATGTAACGGTGGAAGAAGGTCAGTGGTTTGAGTCCCGGCTGGGTCAGTTGGCACTGGATGCTCCAGTTTCCCCCACAGTCCAAAGACGTGATGTAGGTGAATTGGGTAAGCTAAATTGTATGTAGTGTATGCGTATATGTCCTGGTACTCCAGATTGAGGGTTGAACTTTGGGCTAACAACTTACCTCATAAAAATAGATGTTACGAAACACCAATATCGTGCCGCTAAATATCAACTTCGACATAAATGGCCCTGGGAGTAAGTATATGAGACATGGATCCTTATAGGGCATATTTCATTTGTAAAAAAAATAAATAAATAAAGGTTTTGCTAAACTTTCCTCATATAGGGAACTACAATCATGATCAACTTCGAGGCAATTTTCAGAAGTAAGGATCACTGGAAGCATCCTGACACCTTTAATCCGGATAATTTTTTGGATGAGGACGGACACTTCAGCAAGCCGGAGTCTTTTATTGCGTTTTCTCTGGGTGAGTCAGCTGTTTGTGAAATTAATAAACAGATTTAAGCACAAGTCATTGCTGAATTGATTTGCATGTTTTACCAGGGCCGAGGTCCTGTCTGGGTGAGACGCTGGCGAGGACGGAGCTCTTCTTGTTCATCACAGCTCTCCTACAGAGGATTCATTTCTCCTGGCCGCCCGATGCAAAGCCCATAGACATGGATGGGATCATGGGTCTTGTTCGCTCTCCTCAGACCTTTAACGTCATATGTCGCAGCAGAGACTGAAGAGTGATCCGAAACATGTCAGATATCATGCAATCAAGATCAACAATAACAACAAAATCGCGGTGACACCCATGACCACTTTGGTTTATCTAAACCAGGAGTGCCCAAACTTGCTCCTCAAGGGCTGGTGTCCAGTAGAGTTTAGCTCCAACTGCAATTAGACACACCTGAACCAGCTAATCAAGCTCTTTCAAGGTATAATAAAACTTTTTGGTAGGTGTGTTGAAACAAGTAGGAGCTAAAATCTGCAGGACATCAGCTCTCTAGAATCAAGTGTGGGCACCCCAGATCTAAACCCAAAGCTCTGTCCACGCAAACATGGTTTTTCAAACTAATATTAATTTCTATGAGATTTGTGCATTCATCCACGTGCAAATGCAGTATCAAGTCAATGAAACTGATGCTTTTTAAAAACTACTGCAAACTCTGGTTACTGTCATGTTGTTGTACTGTCATGGAGGGCAGTGAGCCCATTACTACAAATGTTTAACAAGTTCGAGTTCCGTGGAGGAGCTCCAGATGGAGACTTTAGTTTTGTGTTGACTTTATGATCAAAGTTGTCTGCCAGTTCTTGCCTCTGAATGAGGAGGTTTGAGCTACTTGTAGAATAATGTACCATTACAGGTATTTCCTGTGTAAACAAAACAACTGCAAAGAAACATGAGACAAAGTATAAATGCTATGCACCGTGGGTTGCGTCGATCATTCAATGCTGAAGTATAAATCATACTTAATGTTTAGGGAGCTGGACTTGTAATCGAAAGGTTGCAGGTTCAATTTCTGATTTTTAGACTGTAACAAATGCGAGTTGGGGTGTAGACTATAGCAAAGTTGATACATTCATATGCGGGTAGCATACAAATTATGGGTGTTTTCCAGGATAAATAAGAAAAACGAGTGATGGGTATGAAATACGAGACTCCTAGTAAAAACGGGAGCGTTGGCAGGTATGGTGCTCTCACTCAAAATGTGTGTGAACTTTAATGGGTTAAAAGCAGAGGACCAATATTAAGTATGGGTAAAACCATTCTTGACAACTTGACAAGGCTCAATTCATCTTCCTTGTTCAAATGATCTATCCTACGAGGACTCAGAAAAGATGATGCCAACCCTCAAAGGACTTTGAGGACAATGCGAAATCTTAAGCTACACACAAATATGTTTCACTGAACAAGCATTATACACATCACCTTTCTGAAAAGGAAACTGTATACCAGGTGTGCCCAAACTCGTTCCCGGAGAGCCTGTGTCCTGTAGAGTTTAGGTCCAACTTGCTTCAGCACACCTGTTGTTAGTTTCTAGTAGACCTATAAAGAGTCTGATTAGTTGGTTCATGCTTGGTTCAATTGCCTGAACCGTACCCAAGTTCAATTGTCCCCCCTTGCCACCTTCTCGGTTGGTTTATGTTCACATCGAGCTGCTGTTGTGTGTACGGCTGTTGCCAGGTGACAGACAAAGCAAAGCACCGAAATGGAAAGATGTAGGCTATGTATCGCGGTCGCTCTTTCTTTTGGTTTTGGACATACAGAAAGCGACTCGTGACTATCTGCCGCAAAAATATTATTAACGTTCAGAACATCACGCGATGTCCGCAGAAGCTGTTTTTGGAGGAGACAAGCAGACATTATCACTGTGTTTGCCCTGGCTCGGTTCCGCTTGTCACCAAGGCACAGTATGTGATTCACAGACACACACACACAAATGAATGTTATGAAAACTAAAGTTTGTTGTACAGTTGGCGGTTTACTTCTGTTATTTGGTACAATTGCATTCACACCAGAAGTTAACTGGACCAGAGTTTGCATGAACCGTACCCCAGACCAACTCTTTCATGCGGACTTGGGTATGGTTCACCGGTGCACATCCAAGTTCAGAAGACACATTTACACTAGCTAAACATACTCTGACGTCAAACGAACTCGGGTGCAGACCAAAAGTGCTAGTGTAAATTTTCAGAATCAGAATCAGTAAGAGCTTTATTGCCAGGTATGTTCACACATATGAGGAATTTGTTTTGGTGACAGAGCTTCTACAGAGCAACAGAATTACAGAGACAGGACAAAAAACAGATAATAAATATATTCAAAAAATAGAAGTAAGTGTTAAATGCAAATATACAAACTGACAAATATATGTACAGGTGTATTACTATATACAACGTTACATGTGCAACTGTTATGTGCAAATTGGCATGTAAAGTGTGTTGTTAAGTGAAGTTTATTTATAAACTAATTTCGAGAGGATCACGTGCAGATCATTGCTCGCAGCTGGTCCTGCATTATCCAATTTATGATTACCAATCAGATGAGTCCTAAGCCACTATATATACCCTAAGTTCCATATCACAGCCATCTTCGTTTTGAAGAATCCCCCCTTCCACCCCTACTCCTCCTCCTTCCTAGATGGGTGGCACGGTGGCCCAGTGGTTAGCACTGTTGCCTCAGAGCAAGAACATCACTGGTTCTAGTCCTTACCAAGCCAGCTGATGTTTCTGTGTGGAGTTTGCACGTTCTCCCCGTGCTCACGTGGGTTTCCCCCGGGTTCTCCGGTTTCCTCCCACCGTCCAAAAACATGCAACTTAAGTTAATGGACTAATACAAATCAGCACCATAGACATGCTCCTAGTTAGTAGTTATCTTTTCATAGCGATCACTATCTGTTCATTAGCTACTCGCAGGGGAGTTCTCGAGATCTACCTGAGCTCAAACTCTCCTCTCGCCTTGCGAACGGGAGGGAGCCCTGGGCTCGAGGATCTTATGAGCTCAGGGCTCTCTCCCGGGACAGCATGCCAAACAAGCTTTATAATCAATCATCAGCTAAGTGTGAACTCTTGAAATAAGTGTATGTGTGTGTAAAAAGTGTATAGCAAGTAGTGATGTTGGTTCCACGATTGTTATCATCAAGTGTTCATGAGATGGATTGCCTGAGGGAAGAAACTGTTTCTGTGTCGGGTTGTTCTGGTGCGCAGTGCTCTGTAGCGTCCACCAGAAGGTAACAGTTCAAAGAGGCAGTGTGCTGGGTGTGAGGGGTCTAAAGGGATTTTGGCAGCCCTTCTGCTCTTTCTGGATAAGTACCGTTCTTGGAGAGTAGGGAGGGTTGTACCAATGATTCGCTCAGCAGTCCGAACTATTCGACGTAGTCTTCGAAGGTCAGATTTGGTAGCTGAGCTAAACCAGACAGTTATTGAAGTGCAGATGACTGATTCAATGATGGAGGTGTAGAACCGTTTCAGAAGCTCCTTTGGGAGGTTGAACTTCCTCAGCTGACGAAGAAAGTACAGCCTTTGTTGAGCTTTTTTTGAGAACCCTAATTGGGGTGGGAACTAAGCCTGGCAGGACACCAGCCCTCCAGGACCAAGTTTGGGCACCCCTGCTAAACCCTATGTAACTGCAGGTTATCTATGTTTATGTACTCCCCACCCTATAGACATCTCCTTTACTTTTCTGATTTGGGCTGTAATGTAGTAACATACACCTTTTGTAAAGCTGCTTTGGAATGAAAATTATTGTTAAAGGTGCTACACAAGTAAGCTTGAATACACTCGCTGATTGAGACGCAGTATAAAATGGCTCTCACACCATACAAGAATCTAATGCATTAAACTTCAATGTGCAGTGTCAGGTGTTTACATTTGAACTTTTACTAAACACCTGTTAGCCAGCACTCACTTTTGAGGATTTACACCTACCTAACTTTAAATAGTAATAGTTTCTGTCTCCTTTAAGCTACAAACACAAACTAGGCATCGTTGGAAACACTTTGAGCTTTACTGTGCTAAAAGGGGAAGTGTCATGCTCAAAAATATAAAAAGTTATACATTATGAAACATGAGGGAAAAAAAATTGTATCGTGTTCAATATTTGTTTGTCCATATACAAACACAGGAAAACATTAATGTAATGTCCTAGAAAAATTATGACATGAAAGCCAAGTGTTTCATGAGTTTATATTTCAAATTTGATTAAAATAGCATGCAAAATGAGATTTCTGTAAAATGTTTTCCGAGACTATATCTGTGTCCTCCTTTCCCTCACCGTCAGAGGCATTTGCTCAAAACTTACCATTCCAAACTAAAACATTAACAGTTGCTGAATGATTTGGTCTACATTCACAGTTCATGTATCCTTAGAAAGAGGACACTCTGGGCTTTATTATCCATCATCTAGAGTTTAGAATGCTCAAAATGAAAAAGAAGTTAATCGATGCTTAAGTAATGTAAAAAAAAAATGCACTGCACTAAACATTTAACATTTCATAAACAAATATATGAAATTAGTCCTGAAGCAACACAGAAAAGTAATGGGTCAAAAGCCACACATCTTCTGAGTACAAGTTTTGAATTTGATGCCAATATTATGCAAAATGAAATTTCTGGAATTATTTTTCTGAGACTATGTCTTGTGATTTTCTCCTGCTCCTTGTTTGGGGAGAAGCAGTCTAATGACCACACGTAAGTAACAACTATTTTAGTCTTTTCACATACCACTTATTTTTAAATTGTAAAATAATAGGCAGAAACATATAGTATGAATGTTTTATTAGAGCACAAGAAGTGTACATCCCTTTATGACCACAATGTACCATCTTCTGATGGCTACTTTCAGCAGGATAACGCACCCTTTCATAATCAGAATCAGAATCAGAAAGAGCTTTATTGCCAGGTATGTTCACACATACGAGGAATTTGTTTTCGTGACAGAGCTTCTACAGTGCAACAGAATTACAGAGACAGGACAAAAAACAGATAATAAATATATTCAAAAAAATAAATGTGTAACATCTTAGACTGGTTTCTTGAAAATGACAATGAGGTCACTGTATTCAAATGGCCTCCACAGTCACCAGACCTCAATCCAAAAGAGCACCTTTGGGATGTGGTGAAACGGGAGATTCACATCATAGATATGCAGCCGACAAATCTGCAGCAACTGATTCTATCATGTCAATATGGAGCAAAATCTCTGAGGAATATTTCCAGTACCTGGTTGAATCTCTGCCACAAAGGATTAAGGCAGTTCTGAAGGCAAAAGGGCGTCCAAGCTGGTACTAGTAAGGTGTACCTTATAAAGTGGCAGTGAGTGTAGGTCTTTATTATAAAGCCACAAGCATTTTTGTGAAAATGCACAGAACATCTTTGTACATTTATTTGTTTACCTTTTCCCATGAGTGAATCTCTAAATTGCAAACCTATTTTTGTTTAATTGTGTTTACTTAATAAAGTAGGTCAATTCCTGGATGCGTGGAAGAAAACCCAAATACTGTAAAATGCAAATAATTATGTATAGGATACTTAAATAATATGCATATGCTGGGTTTTTTCAGCGGCGTTATCAAAGTGTATATACATTTAATTCAGTCAGATTGTCCTAATTTTTTTTTATATCTGAAAATATTATTATTTAATGTTTTATCTAATGTCCAAAGACGTGGTAAAGGGGAATTGGATAGGCTTAAATGTCCGTAGTGTATGAGTGTGAATAAGTGTGTATGGATGTTTCCCAGAGATGGGCTGCAGCTGGAAGGGCATCTGCTGCGTAAAACATATGCTGGATAAGTTGGCGGTTCATTCCGCTGTGGCGACCCCAGATTAATAAAGGGACTAAGCCGAAAAGAAAACGAACGAATGAATGTTTTATCTAATGTGCTTATTAATTATCCTATGTTTGTGTCTCCTGCCAGAGCTGTTTCTGCTGCTGCTGTCCAGAGCACTCAGACGTTGAGTTCCAGGTAAAACATCTCCATCTTGTGCTCATTTCAAGTATTTCATGACAAAAATTTTGTGTCCAGTCTCTTGAGCTGGTGCAGAGTAATGCAGTAATACTTTAATACTCTTAATTGTTTATATTTTAACTTCTGTCACAAAATCAAATCTAAAGTATGTGCATATGTTTGTTCCTATTTTTGCATGAATAGTTTTCCTAAGTTCTTGTCTGAAATGATGAATTTGTGAAAAACTATTTGCACACTAACATCATAAATGAAAACAAGAGGCTACATTTTTCATGGAGGAAAAGGAAGATCTTTGTGCCTTATTTCATTCATTCAATCGTCCATCCATCCATCTAGCCAATATTTGCTTTCATTCATGTTTGCATTTATTTATTAATTACTTCATGCCAATTACTTCATTTATTTTACTATTATCTATATTTTATTTGTGAATGCAGGCTTTTTTGTAATAAATAATAATATTCATTCACTTTTCGACTTAGTCCCTTTATTAATCTAGAGTCGCCACTGTGAAATGAACCGCCAACTTATCCAGTATATGTTCAGTATATGTTGCACACAGCAGATGTTCTTCCAGCTGCAAACCATCACTGGGAAACATACACACACATACACTACAGACAACTTAGCCTGCCCTACCCAATTCACCTATACCACTATATATGTCTTTGGACTTGAGGGGGAAACCGGAGCACCCGCAGGAAACCCACACGAACACTCGGAGAACATGCAAACTCCATACAGAAATGCCAACTGACCCAGATGAGGCTCGAACCAGCGGCCTTCTTGCTGTGAGGCGAATGTGCTACCCACTGAGCCACCGTGACGTCCTTAATATTAATGATAATAATTCCTTACATTTTTATAGTGCTTCTCTGGACCCTCAAAAGTGCTTTACAGATTTTTAGGGGGGGAATCTCCTCATCCACCACCAGTGTGCAGCATTTGGATGACGCGATTGCAGCCATATTGGACCAGACCACACACCACACACACCAGCTGACTGGTGGAGAGGAGACAGAGTGATGAAGCCAATTATGATAAGGGGATGTTAGGAGGCCATGATGGACAGAGGCCAGTGGGCAAATCAGATGCCGGGGTTAAACTCCTACTCTTTATCGAAGGACATCTTGGGATTTTTAGCGACCACAGAGAGTCAGGACCTCAGTTTAACGTCTCATCTGAAAGACGGCGCTCACTGAGCAGTATAGAGTCCCCATCAATATACTGGGGCGTTAGGACTCACAGGCTGAGCGCACCCTGCTGGTCTCATTAACATTACTTCTGGCAGCAACATAGTATTCTCATGTGGTCTCGCATCCAGGTACTGACCTGGCACAGCCCTGCTTAGGCAACAACGTGAAATTTGCAGAGAGCTAGCTTGCAGCAAATTGGATGCATATTAATTTAGTTTTGTTTTTTTTGTTGTTGTATATGTTACGGAAGGTGTGACGATGACAACGGAGGCGAGGATCCAGTTGCAGATATTTTAATAAAGTCAGTATAGCGACGGTCAATCAGGGGCAAACAGATGTATATAGGAAATCCAGAATCATAGTCGTACAGCAGGCAGAGGGTCAACAAGGCTGGTAGCAGGCAAAGATAAACAAACAGGATCAAAACACAAAGACTAGACAAAGGAACCGCGTTGTAAGTCACTAAAACAGTTAACAATACTCAGCAACAGTGAGTGATACTGAGTGGCTTAAATAGAGAGTGTACTGAGTGGTGAGTGGCTTCAGCTGGGAGTCTAATCAGTGGTGACTTGGAGCAGATGAGTGTGAGTGCTGCATGGGTGGAGATGTAGTCCTTAACATGGCTGATTTGTAGTTCATGGAAGTAAGTGTGAACCAGCGATCTCTAATAGAGGAGAGATCGCTGGTGATCGTGACAGTATAAGCATATTAGTATTTGTCACGGTCACACAATGAAGACAAAATGGTTATCTCCTTTCATCAATTTCTTCAAACACACAGTGGTTCAACAGGAGAAGCAGGTGAGTGATATTCTCAGATGGAGAGCAGACTAGAATGTTGTTCACAACGTAAACAAGGACCTTAATTCAACCTTCAGAGAGTAAAGTCACTTCCCTTAATCATTGCTTGTGCATCCACAGGTTAGGAGAAACGTCCATAGGAGAAGGGGAACATCCAGCCAGGGAGAAGGTGAGGTGAACCATCTGACTTCGATTCCAGCCACTGAATGACTGGAATCGAGGAGGCTTTATGGGGGACTGGTGATAGCTGGTGCAGGTGTGTCTTATTAGTGATCAGGGAAGTGTGATGATGAGAGGTGGCTGGTGAAAGAGAGCGATGATTGGAGCAGAGTGAACGAGATTGTGAGGGTGACTAGTGTTTGGAGAAGCAGGAACGAGCCGGGGATGTGACAGTATTACAGTTAGAGATCTTTTTCAATAAGAAATGTATACAGTTGAAGTCAGAATTATTAGCCCCCCTGTTTATTTTTTCCCCCAATTTCTGTTTAACGGAGAGAAGATTTATTCAACTTCTGACTTCAATGAAACTGTCAATTGAAATCCAATGTATCAAATGAAAAATAAATCTTTGCAGCCTTATCTAAAATAAAATTACTGTACAGTTTAAACATCAAGGGCGCCACGGTGGCGTAGTGAGTAGCACGTTCGCCTCACAGCAAGAAGGTCGCTGGTTCGATCCCCGGCTAGGCCAGTTGGCATTTCTGTGTGGAGTTTGCATGTTCTCCCCGTGGTTGCGTGGGTTTCCTCCGGGTGCTCCGGTTTCCC
>CAIGQQ010030611.1:2365276-2378306 GCA_903798035.1 Danio albolineatus | reverse complement strand
TATATATATATATATATATAGCTTAAGAGGGCTACTGGTGTGGACCTCAAAATGTCTTATTTTATTTTATTTTTTTAAATAATTTAATTCTGTTCTAGCCTAAATAAAGTAAGAATTTCTCCAGAAGAAAAAAAATTATATAGGAAATGCTGTGAAAAATTTCTTAATCTATTGAGTAATATTTGCAAAAGAATAAATATTGCATAGGAGAGCGAAAAATTTTGCCCTCAACTGTATACAGTGCTCAGCATAAGTACACCCCATTTCAGAAATGAATATTTTTATCCATTTCTCAGTGAATATAGGTCATATAATGTGGTGGAATTAAACAAAACAGATTTATTAAACGGATATGTTTATTATAACAATAGTTTAGTCACCGAACGTCTTTAGAAATAGGAAGATAATACATTTATATTCTTACTTTTTTTTTGTTTTCCTTGACTTTTGCTCTTTGAATATTTTTTATTTACGTTTTTCCTTAACATAAATTTGGGTGTACTAATTTTGGATCATTATCATAAGTTATTTTGATAGATTAGCTCAAGATTTGGCTTTAGTACTGACTAATCTAACGTATATGGACACATATACTGTAAAGCTTCATATAGAAAACATTAAAATGAGAAACTTGTGAGGGGTGTACTCATATATGCTGAGCACTGTATGTATCAGCTACAATGTTAATTAGTAATTAGTAATTCTCTCATCGTATTTTAGCCTTTTATATGGTCCTTTTGTGTTAATCGTGACTAGGTTTTAATGAAGTTCACTCTCTTTTTGTCGTGTAGGGCTCAGCCTATGTCAGTTTGAATACTAATAAGCCTCTCCAGTGAATCGAAGGTCATTTAATACACACAGTTCAAAAACAGCAAGAGATAACAGACCAGTTACAAATTGTGTCTGTACGGGTTGTTTTTACCATTTAGTTTAAGAGTTAAGTAAATCAACTTTTAGTTAAATTAAAAACAGTTAAATATTAAGCCCCAACCGAGAAAACAGCAAAGACTTACTGATCTTTTAAACTCCATTGGGTTCTTCAGTAAATGTGGCAAGTTTCCCACAAAAGGCAGAGGTGTTGGACCAGGTGGAAATTGACCTTTGTAGGAACGAATCCTGAAGATCTCAAACAGAACCAGAAAAATCAAGCCCAAGAACAGAGTCAAGCCCACAGAGGCCAAGTCTAACTTCAGGAGAGCTGCTAACATGATGTCAGATTGAGTTCAGGACAAACACAAGAGCAGCAGAGGGTCAGGAGCTTTATAAACAAAAGAAGAGGAAGAGGGAGGAGACAGAGAAAAGTTTAACTTGCTGTTAACCCTTTCAGCTGTCCTCATATCACGGATGTGGAGAATGGTAAGCGCCAGCTCAATATGTCAAGAAAAAAACACTACAGAATTTATTTATAAACTTGTAAAATATAAACGTGAACTTTTTAATTGATGTATGATTTTTGTTAGGTGCCTGTGCAGCCTCCCACTTTAAAAACTAATGGTCTAGGTCAGGGGTGACCAAACTCGGTCCTGGAGGGTTGGTGTTCCGGAGAGTTTAGCTCCAACCCTAATCAAACACACCTGAAGCAGCTGATCAAGCTCTTACTAGATATACTGCCCAACCCTGTTCCTGCCCACATAGCAAAATTTCTCTGGCCCACACAATCAGCTTTTACTTGGCCCACATGCCGCAGTGAGTTACAATACATGACTGGACCAAATCTGGCTTCCAGAAAGGGGCCATTCATGTGCCATATCTGGACCAACTCAAGCCCAGTTAAGGGGTATTAACTTGGCTGAGGCCTGGACCAGATATGGTCGATGTTTGGCCCTTTCCTGGAAGCCAGATTTATGGCCCGTTTCCACTGAGTGGTACAGTATGGTACGGGTCACCTTTATCAGGCTTGCGTTTCCACTGCTAAAGGGTACTCTCGACGTCATTCTCGCTGGAGGAAATGTATACAGTAAAGCTATACGGGTCGTTCACAAATCATACGAGAAGCACTTCTCACAAGACAGATGCTTTATACACATAAATACTGGTGTATAAATGTTCATTACTGACCTCTCTATGAACATGATCTGAATATGACTAGATCAATGATGCGAAATAGCCTACTGTCCGCGATTGCATTAAATAAATAAATAAATGCAGCATATATGAACACATACAGCCCCTTACAATCTCCAAAATGATTGCATAAAAACAACACACAGCATACATTTATGCTTTATTTAGGTTTAAAAACAACACGAAGTAGAGCCCACAGTCAGTGCAAACCTCTCATATGTGTCTGGAATCTTCACAAGCACATGTGTGACCTCTGTTAGAAAGTAATTTTGTCATTCCGAGTTCATAATAGTCCAGAAGGTGATGATGATAAGCCGTTTCTTCGTGTTTGCTGAAACCATAATTTGCTCCTTTGTTTTTTCCGGCTTCTCCTTTGTTTTTGCACGCGTCAGTCTCGTGTTTGTCTGTTTCTGAAAGGATCGGGGTTCAAAAACACATCAATAAACAAGCGCACGTTATTATCATCAGCTCAAGAAGTTGGTTATTTCAAATATTGACGCGCGCGTGAGAAAGTGAAAGCGCTCGCACTTTAGACGGGCTCGTAAAAAAACTACGGGGCACCGGAGAGAAACTGCTCTTTTTCTTCTTGGCTTTGTGGCTGTTCATCAAGACGACTAGAAGGTTTTTTTTAAATCGGGTCGACCGTGGCTCGTTATTATATGTTAATATTATTTAAGTGTAGTTAAGTTAAGTGTCTCTCGGCTGTGTATTAAACATGGTGAGTCCTTTGTTTTCATTCTGGCTTGTTGCGCAAGCAAATGACGTATCTCTGTAAACCAATAGCGTTCAGCTGTGCGTGTAGCTCCACCTTATGGCACCCTTTCTGGTTTTTGGTACCCTTTCGAAAGGGTGACCAAAAAGTGGTATGGTTCGGTACGCTTTTAGACAGTGGAAACGGCCTTAAAAGCGTACCGAACCGTACTGTACCACTCAGTGGAAACAGGCCATTAGTCCAGTCATGTACCGTAATTCACTGTAGCATGTGGGCCAAGTAAAGCTGATTGTGTGGGCCAGAGAAATTTTGCGATGTGGGTAAGGTTAAATTTAGTTGCAACATACAGGAAAGAATAGATGAATAATTCAAATAATTAAATCTTGATTGTTTTCTGGATTAAAATGAAGGCATTAGAAGATGCAAACAGGAAGATGGAAATGACTGTGTATTGAAATATTTCTTTACTCGAAAAAATATTTTAAAGGATTTTAAATGTGGGTCAAGATAGGCCAAACTTACGTGGCTTACAGATCAATTTTAAACATCTGGGCCAAACACTACATTTGGCAACTGGCCCATGTCTTGTCTGCCGCCTTAAAGACAGTGCCACCTCTGCCAAAACTGGGCCATGTTTGGACCACATGCTGTATGCCAGTGCCGGATGAATGCCTGCTGTGCCAGCTTTATGCCAAATCTGGGCCTGAATTCTTTGCTACCTGGGTGGAGATCTACCTTCCTGCAGACTTCAGCTGCAACCTTGATCAAACATACCTGATTTTAATTGCCAAGTGCTTCTTCAAGTTGGTTTAAGCTGCAGTCACACTAGAGTTTGAACATGCGAAGTTCTGTCGTACGGCGCGGGATTAAACAAGATGATTAGAGATTAAAAATTAGTGATTGCTCCATATTTTAAATTTCTGTCCAGAGAGGTCATGTTTTGATTTTCGATTGGTCTCATGGAATCACATGATGCGATTTTGCAGGTCAGACTTCACCAAGCTTGAACTTTCCTTGTCGCATGAGCTTGCGTTTTCAGTCTGACACATGCGTATAAATGGATATATATGGGAAGAAAAGTGCAGTGTGAAAGGGGCTTAAGTTGCGTTTGATTAGGACTGGAGCTAAATTCTGCAGGAAGGTAGATTTCCAGGAACAGGTTTGAGCACTCTTGTACTGGAAACTTCCTGGCAGGTGTGTTGGAGCAAGTTGGAGCTAAACGAAAGCTGTGTCCCAAATGACACACTATACACTATGCACTTATGCACTATGTACTTATGCACTTACACACTCAACAGCATAGTACATGTATGTATAGTGTTGTCTCAAATGGAACACTAATGACTTTTTTACTAAGCTGAAGTTCAAACCGTTTCCCTGATGACGTTTAATCGTTGCCAAATTAGTGAAATAAATGACCAAAATACCAAATAATACCTGGTATGAGTATAATCGCATTCACCATCGGGAGGCGCTATAATCACTCTTGTAGGAGAATTTTGCTTTCACAGTCCAAAATAAATAAAGTTATCCAACATGTGCGCCTGATAGCTCCGCCCCTTCCGCTACCTGAGCAAAGCCGCAGTCGTTGAGTGCGCGAAGTGTCCATCAGTCCACACTTCATATTATGCAATTTGGGACGCAGCTTTAGCAAGACACTGGCCCTCCAGGACCAAGTTTGGACAACTTTGGTCTAGGTGGAGTTTGGGGAGATGCACAAATGAAGCTGAAAAGAGGAAAAAGTTCCACCCCAGCCCACCCCCAGAAGTTTCTTAAACAACCACATACATGAGAATACATTTTTTTCCAAAATTATAATTGTTTAATTATAAAGTGATTAGAATAAAAATAAAATATATAAGTTTAATGGATAAACACATAGTTGTGCTTAAATAAATGTTCAAACATGTTAATATACATATGTCTCAACTAATGCAGTTCATTGTTTCGTTACTAAATTAATCAGAATTTCCTGAGAAGAGTTAATTATATGTAGTAGGCTGGCCCTTTAAATGCGTGTGCTGCGTGCTAATTACGTAAAGGCTTCATAGGAGCAGGTGAGCGCTCCGTTTCGGATTGGCATTTTGTTGTTTGGACCTGTTGATGGGATTCTCTCCCCTAGCCCTCCAGTGAGTAAAGCTTGTTGGAAACTGTAAGTAGGATGAAATGGATTACGTTTAAATGATTGTATTTTTCTCTTGAAGACAGTTGTGACTGTCGGAAATTCACTAGATTGTGCGCGGCCGGTTTATGGTGTATAATGTAAAGTCATTTCAAAGGTAAGTCTCCTTTGTTAGAGTTTATGTAAAGAAAGAAAAAAAAAATAAAAGAGTTGTAAGCAGTGTTGTTGTTTTACAGAGTCTGCTAACTGCTGCTTTGCTGTAACTTGAGTGGCATCTGGCTTATTCGGAAGCGGTTTTCCTACGTTGCGGGTATTGGAATCTGGATGTAAGCGCCTCCGATTCCATATCGTCTGCGGGCAATTCATGTGCGCCACCTTTGTTTGAGTTACATCGGTTTTCCAACCACCGGCGCGTGTTGCTATCGGAAATCATCCTTATTGTAGTGTGTTGGTTCCTTCCCCTGAGTGACGTAAACTTCGTAGGGGGTGTATTCTGTTTTCTATTTCTTTTGTTATTGTATGCGTTGTTGTTGATTTACTATTATTATTATTATTATTATTATGATTATTATTATTATTATTATTTGGAGAAGTTGGTGTCGTTGATATAGGTATGATGTGAGATTACCTGCTTATTGGGATTACCAAATTGGAACCAAGGGTTTGGTGTGCATTGATTACTTTGAATTGTGTGGTTGGTGGTGTACACAATTTATTATCTTTTGTTCTCTTGGGGGTTTGTGATTTTGTTTTCAGTATTTGTGGATCATATATAGTGGTTCCTATTTGTGTATGATTATGTGGAAGTGAGACACATTGAATAACAACAAAACCTAACAACTGCTAACTAATCTCCTTTTGTGGTGGTGGGTGGGATTTATATTGGTGTTGGCTTCTTGCTAATTGTATATATATGTTTTGATGTGTTTCTTATTGTATTTTCCTTTTGTTGTATTTTGCTTTAGGATAACCTAATTAATTTTATTAATTTGGTTTATGTTGTGTGATCTATATTTGCATGGATTTGTTTTCTTTTGACTTGTTTTTTTTATCATTCGTCTGTGTGTGTATTTTCCTTTTGTGGATGGTGTACCATGTCTAGAGTAATAACGGCTATACATTTATCTATTATCCATTTGTCCGCTTGTGGGGATCGTGCTTTAAGAGAAAGACCTTAACAGGTACAGGATTGAGAAAGTATCCAGACTGGGTGTTATTGGCCACTAAGAAAATTGTTCCATTAAATTAATATTTTATTGTGATGTTGAGCTTAATGCTTTAAATAGTGCCTGTAGAAAATAAATTTGATCTTTTGAACCCTCATCTAACTCTGCTTGTCACTTTCCATTAAGTTGGAAACTTACTATTGGGGAGACCATTTTGGGGTTGGTCATAGGGGCCTGGAGGGCTGTACTACGGTCAGAAGCGCCCCCCCATCCCCCTTTTACATATACATTTAGGCCATGTCCACAAGCACATGGTTGTTGTCATTTTAAAACTATTTCTACACATTTAATGAATCTCCGTTCACATGAAATTGCAAAGATCCTGAAAAAGAGAGATAATGGCACACAGTCTTACATCAAACAAAGGAGAAAACAGCGATGAGGTAAAAAATTTCCAACATACACGGTAACCAACGTTTCAGGATTTTGAAAGTGGTCTTGTGTGCCTCAGTGGCTAGTTGTTATTGCTGGGTTTTAGTGTTTGGTTATATGATATCTGACTTGTTTCAGATCACTTTTCGTTGTCTCTGCTGTGGCAGATGACGTTAAAGGTCTGAGGAGAGCGAACAAGACCCAAGATGCCATCCATATTTATGGGCTTTGCGTCAGGTGGCAAGGAAAAACGAATTCTCTGTAGGAGAGCCGTGATGAACAAGAAGAGCTCAGTCCTTGCCAGTGTCTCACCCAGACAGACCCTCGGTCCTGATAAACACACACAAACAAACAAACACATCCAGCAACCATTGCTTAAACCTAAAGGGTTAGTTCACTCAAAAATTAAAATGCTAATATCCTTCCAAACCCGAGCCCGTCATCCTTGAAAAAACAATTTAAAAATAATAATAGACCACATGCGCTCAGTGGAAATCACAAGGCATGTAACTTTCTTGACAAGTCTTAACACACTTTGCACTTATGCTGCAGTGGCGTCTGCTATACAACCATCAACTATTTTCTCAGAAGTTACGAACC
Source organism: Danio albolineatus (assembly GCA_903798035.1). Lineage (NCBI taxonomy): Eukaryota > Metazoa > Chordata > Actinopteri > Cypriniformes > Danionidae > Danio > Danio albolineatus. The sequence goes on along the minus strand of CAIGQQ010030611.1, from coordinate 2,371,210 downwards.
ATCATGCCTTACTTATGGAGAAATGTAAAAAGAACTACAGTGTTTGGGCGTTCTGTGTTTGTCTGAGGTAATTCGTCTATTGTTATTACTGAAATGTGTATATTCCATGCAAAGTGTGAAGCTGATTGGTTAGTTCTAGTCACATGGCATTCTGAAAAGTTGTAAACTGAGTGAATCTGTAAAATGCCACTGCAAGCCCCAAGTAATGAACTTACACACGCAAAAGATATGATATATAAAACAGCCCTTTATACTGACACTAAGGAGAAGAAACTGTTGAATAAATTCATTTTATGTGCAGACAAATGTATTTTCGTAGCTTGATAATATTCTGATTACGCCACTGAACACCTCTTGACCATTGCTGCCTAAGGCCCCGTTTACACTAGTGTGTTTTAGTTTTAAAACGGCGTTTTAGCATGAAAACGATACGCGTCCACACTAGCGTTTCAGAACATATCTCCGTCCACACTACTCCACTAGAAACGTATATCACGTGACCATTCGTGCACTCTGTGCATGCGCGTTCAAGTATTAACAGGAAGCATGTGTCTTGCTCGGCATTTGGTTATTGTTAGTCAACAAACGCAAAGACACTGGTTCTTCCCGGTGTAACCCAAAACCGGCGTTCTAAATAGGGCTTACGCCGCTTGAAACGCGAGCGATTAGCGAGTGCTCGAACAATAGCTTGCCTCTTGCAAATATATGAAAAAGGCAGAGTTTAACTGCACAATGGCGCCTAAAATGGACAATAGTGCAAACAACGCTCCCATTTCTGTGTCCATGTTGTTGTTTACAGTGAAAGCTGGTCTGCCGTCTTCCGGTGGTGTTATAGTCATGTGATAGGGGCTTGACGAATAAGGGAAGGATACGCAATGACCCAAAAGCCCCAATCAGGTTGCGAATTTCTGCAGCAGCCACGCCTCCGTTTTCAAGACGTCTCCGTTTTCAGACGTCTCCGTTTTCCCCCATCCACACTGAGACGGAGCAGCAGCGTTTTAGAATGAAAACGGCCTCTCCAGCGTTTCCAAAACGCTCCGTTTTCAGGGCTCGAAAACTCCGGCGTAGTGTGGATGGATGGCGTAACCGTAGCAAAACTTTTAAAATGAAAAAGCATTAGTGTAAAAGGGGCCTAAGGTGGATGATGGAGCTCTCAGATTTCATCCAAAATATCTTAAGATCAAAAGATAAACGAAGATCTCAATGGTCTGAAATTGCATGAGGGGGTGTAATTAACGACAGGATTTTCATTTATGAGTGAACTAACCCTTTAAATACGTTAACTAAACAGTATGTAATAAACAAACAGCTGACTCACCCAGTGAAAATGGAATAAAAGACTCCGGCTTGCTGAAGTGTCCGTCCTCATCCAGGAAATTCTCCGGGTTAAATGCATCGGGATGCTTCCAGTGCTCCTTATTGCTGAAAATTGCAGCTAAGTTTGTTAGTATTGTAGTTCCCTGTATGAGGAAGAGATTGGCAGAGTTTAATGACATTTTTCACAGATTAAATGGTTATCTGGTATGCCCTATCTGAATACATTATTATTTAATGAAGTATTTTAGGGAGGCAATTTGATGCACTTGCATATTTGTCTTCAGTTTGTTATATAGCCTAGCTGACAGATGCAAGAAGATGCAAGAAATGCACTGGTCAAAACATCATTTACAGGAAATTAGGAGTTATTCTATTAAGAATAGATGCTGCTTATTTTCCATATTAGGTAGCACGATGGTAGACAGCAAGAAGGTCGCTGGTTTGAGCCTCGGCTGGGTCAGTTGGCATTTCTGTGTAAAGTTTGCATGTTCTCCCCGTGCCGCTGTGGGTTTCCTTCGGGTGCTCCGGTTTCCCCCACATGTCCAAAGACATGTGATATAGGTGAATTGTGTGAACCTGTGAGCTTCTTGCTGTGAGACGAACTTGTTACCCACTACGCCACCCCAAAAAATAATTAATTAATTAAGTAAATAAATAAATAATGCATTCTAGTCCTCCAAGGCATGAAAAAAGTGGTATAAGTAGCCTACCACAGTCATCTTCGATGTGTCAAAATGGTATGGTTTAAGTATTTTTGTTTAAACTGTTTGCCGACTTCAGGACATTCAAACTAGATCAATTCAGTTGAACTGGTTGTACTCAGGCTCCATTTTTCATTCACCTGAGGAATGTTGTATCCATGTAGTTTTGTGGGCAGAATGGTTTGGTGCATCACATTAGGTGCAATGTTTGCACAGCGCTGAATCTCGTAAACAGTGGCGAGTGTGTACGGTAGTCTGTCACGGTCATCCATGCTGGGCAAACGGTCGTAACCCAGAACCCGAACAATCTCCTGATGACATCGTTCTGTGTTAAGTGACAAAAGGTTAAGAGGAAAAAAGTTAAGGACCCATCAAACACAAAATGTTCTCCCAACATCCCCATATGGATACTATTTTGTTGTTTTTTGTTAATCAAAAAAGAATATTGGGCGACACGGTGGCGTAGTGAGTAGCACGTTCGCCTCACAGCAAGAAGGTCGCTGGTTCGAGCCCCGGCTGGGTCAGTTGGTATTTCTGTGTGGAGTTTGCATGTTCTCCCCGTGGTTGCGTAGGTTTCCTCCGGGTGCTCCGGTTTCCCCCACAAGTCCAAAGACATGTGGTACAGGTGAATTGGGTAGGCTAAATTGTCCGTAGTGTATGAGTGTGAATGTGTGTGTATGGATGTTTCCCAGAGATGGGTTGCGGCTGAAAGGCCATCCGCTGCGTAAAAAAATGCTGGATAAGTTGGCGGTTGATTCCGCTGTGGCGACCCCGGATTAATAAAGGGACTAAGCCGACAAGAAAATGAATGAATGAATGAATGAAAAAAGAATATTGTTCTCTTTTTGTTTTGGTAACCAAAAACTAAACTTTCCAGAATGTTGCAGGGAGGAATTAGTTTTGGAACAACTTAAGCCCTGCTCACGCTGTGAGATTTTAACCACGATTTTGGTCATCTGAGACAAATTTGGGAAATCCTAAAAAGTTCGTAAAATACTATAGGGTAAAATCAGTGATCTTTGTTGGTTTGAAATGTTCACCGACAGCCATTTAAAGGTGCATTAGGTGATTGTCTTCAGAAACATGTTTTGTTGTGCTGGTTGAAAGTCTCTTCACATTCCAATAGTACTGATTAAAGTAAATGTTCTAAATTTATTTATATGTATTTTTTATTATTCTGGGTGAGGCATAAGACTAAAAAAAGTTCATCCAACTAAATATTGTCGGGCCGGCAATTCCCATAATTTTGATAAGTAGCCCAAACTGTCCGTTAGCGAATGTAGATTTGTACAACTGCGCATCTCTATTCACGCAGATCTGCCATTGGTGTGCATGTGCACATGACACACAGCGGTAAAATCAAATGCTGGATGAATACTTTAAAATCCTTTAAAAATCCTGAATTAAACATGGAGTTACTTATGCACGCTGGAGGAAGGACGACACCATGGCTGAAGTATTTCTGTTAGACAGGTAATGTTATGTTGAAAACTATTTTAGTCACACAAAGCTGATGTAGATTGTGTTGTTATATATGGGTTATATGCACAGAAGTGTTGTTCAGCCACTAAAATCTTCCGGTGAAAGATTGGTGTGACTATTTTCAGTTTCATATGATCCTTTTACAGCATTGATAATGTAGAGTACCAGTGTTTTATAATTTTTGACCAGTTATGCGTTTTAATGTCATACCTAAGTGGTGTGATTTGTACAGTTTGACCAAAATAGTTTGTTCATGTGAACAGTTTCTTATAGTCAGTTAAATGTCTGTTGAATGTCAGTATCAACAGATATTAAGTAAACAGTCTACTAATACTCAAATGGACCATCGAAATAAAGTGTTACCCAAATTCTACCTGCTTACCTGCCAATCTATACACTGCAGACATGACGGCATGTATTTCTACGCATGAACAAGACCTGAATCTGATCTGAGAGTATTGGAATACATGTGATAATTTTTTTCCTGCTTACTTGAACCATACAGTGTAAATGCAGTCTAATAGATCAATGATCAATATTAAAAGTGCAGTCGTTGTTACACAACATTGAAGGGTAAAATCCACACAACCGGGAATGGTTTGTGATGGCCACCGATTGCCCCATACAGATTTCCTATAGTGTTCAAGTTGGTATAATGACCAGTATACATTTGTTTTAGTACCTTGTACACCTGGATTTTGAATCAAGTTGATGAGTCCCCATCTGATGGTGGTTTCTGTGGTGTCGGTTCCAGCCAGAAACAAGTCAGATGCTGACACAACCAGGTTTTCCTCATGAAACGTGGAGTCTTTGCTTGACTTTTGCTGCTCCACATAATAAAATAAGTGTCAGTTTGCTGAAACAACAATTATATGAATACATATGGGAAGCCTTCTTTAATTATCTCACTTTCTCGATCTCCAGCAGGTAGGCATCAATGAAGTCTCGTGGACTGTCTGGATCCAGAGTTTGTCTGTGTTCTTTAGCTTCGTCCCGGATAAAACCCAATAATTCATTGGCGTTCTGCTTGATCTTCTGGTGTGGACCAGGGAAATGCTTGATGAAGGGGACTAAGTTGAAAATCTAAGACAAATAAACTAGTATTAGATATTCCTGAATTGTCCATTGGATGTTTATTTTGCTCATTTACAAAAATATATTATTTTTCTATACATTTTTGCATTAACAAATAATCAATTATTGAAAAACTAAATAAATACCACGAGGATGAAGATGCATGAAGAAAGACAAAAATGAAATTTGATCGTACCTGTCCTGCAGCTGATCCTGCAAGCAGGATGTTTTCATTCAGGATTTTCAGAAGGTATCCAAAGCGTTTGTTATCGTACTCAAATCGATCTCCAAACATGATGGAGCAGATAATGTTGGAAATGGCATTCTGCAGGGCATGCTGGGGATTCATTGACTTGCCTACAAAGAAAAAATGAGACTATATCCAATGCAATATTATTTAGGCAATGAGAAATGTCTGAACCTACAACACTTACTGAATACCACAACACTTCATCATATATCCAAAATGTTTAATAAAAGGTTTCAGAAAGCACAGAAGAGATTGTTTACAGCCTCCCATAGTTTAATCTGAGCGTGAATGTTTCAAACCTTCATCTTTGAGTATTTCAGCAATCAGATAACGGCTTTCCTCTATCACACGATCTTCTACTGTTTTTTTACCCAGACCAAAGTTCCTGAGCGTGTGCAGAGCAAACCGTCTCTGCTGCCTCCAGGTGTTGTTAAATGTGACCATCACTATACCTAAGAACAAGAGAAATGGACCTTTAGCATAATGACATGCTTTCATTTAGCTCCCTAGATCAACTGTACATTAAAAAATTAAAGGCTTGCATTTTTTATTGCTTACACTAGGGATATTGAATGCTTGATTCTGATTCATTCAGAGAGGTATTGACCTCATTTCAGTTCTCACACTGAAAGATTTGAGTTATCTGACAGATACAACAGACAAAAATTACATCAAAACAACAGGTTTTTACGGTGACCGAGAAAGGTTAACGCGCTGCAATTTAAGAAAGCACATGCAATAACAAAAAACACCAGCAAATTAAGAAACGATCTTCATCAATTTAACAGCACACCTGTTACAAATTCTAACAGCACAGACAATGGAAGAAACACGCAGCAAGTTATTGAAAACACAACGGAAGAAAACACGCAGCAAGTTATTAAAAACACAACGTAAGAAAACGCGCAGCAAGTTATTAAAAACACAACGGAAGAAAACGCACAGCAAGTTATTAAAAACACAACGGAAGAAAACGCGCAGCAAGTTATTGAAAACACAACGGAAGAAAACGTGCAGCAAGTTATTGAAAACACAACAGAAGAAAACGGACAGCAAGTTATTCAAAACACAACGGAAGAAAACGCGCAGCAAGTTATTAAAAACACAACA
>CAIGQQ010030611.1:2353706-2365176 GCA_903798035.1 Danio albolineatus | reverse complement strand
AAACGCGCAGCAAGTTATTGAAAACACAACGGAAGAAAACGCGCAGCAAGTTATTGAAAACACAACGGAAGAAAACGCACAGCAAGTTATTGAAAACACAACGGAAGAAAACGCGCAGCAAGTTATTGAAAACACAACGAAAGAAAACGCGCAGCAAGTTACTGAAAACACAACCGAAGAAAACGCGCAGCAAGTTATTGAAAACACAACGGAAGAAAACGTGCAGCAAGTTATTGAAAACCCAACGGAAGAAAACGCACAGCAAGTTATTGAAAACACAACCGAAGAAAACGCGCAGCAAGTTATTGAAAACCCAACGGAAGAAAACGCGCAGCAAGTTATTAAAAACACAACGGAAGAAAACGCACTGCAAGTTATTAAAAACACAATGGAAGAAAACGCGCAGCAAGTTAGTCAAAACACAACGGAAATGTTTCAAGAGGACTCAAAAACATGACGGACACAGCTGAGATACGGATGTAGTTAATTTATTTAATAATGCAACGTTTCAGTTGATCATTAATTAGACTGATAATTTACAAAAGACAACGGAGTCGTGTAATCATGATATCAAAAACCACCTTTCAAAGACCACCAATCACTTCACTGAACAACAGTCACGGAGGGTCCGTATCAGCTGTGTCCGTCATGTTTTTGGGTCCTCTTGAAACAGTTCCGTTGTGTTTTGACCAATTTGCTGCGCGTTTCCTCCATTGTGTTTTGACCAACTTGCTGTCAACTTGTTAGAATTTGTAACACGTGTGCTGTCAAATTGATGAAGATCGTTTCTTAATCTGCTGGTGTTTTCTGTTATTGCGTGTGCTTTCTTAAATTGCAGCGCGTTAACCTTTCTCGGCCACCGTAGGTTTTAGTTGAGATAAGAAACTAGTACTACAGACAAAATACGAACAGCGTGGTAATCGCACAAGAAGAAGAATTGACACTGGCCCCCTGAGTTATTAGAAAATAATGCATGCTTCGAATAATGGCCACATAAACACTTCATGTACGCATTATTTCCCTAATAATACATAGGAATTATTTATTACATAAAAAACCTTTAATATCCATGAAAGATTTTCATTGTACACAAGGTTCTTGTCATAAAAATGTGTACTTTTAATATCTGTTCTCTGAAAGGCTCTTTGAGGAAACTCTTTGGGAGCTGCACAATATATGGTTTCAGCAACGATATTGCAATGTACACGTCTGCAATACTTCATATCACAGCATGTGCAAAGTCCAGTGTGCATTATAGTTGATAAGGTACAATATTTTGTGAAAGTTTATCATGTGCAAGTTTTAAGACCTGTGGTCATTAAGTATTTCAAGAGAATATAAAAGGAAAATACATTTCTATTTAAATATTTACAAGATGAAGAATATACTGTGATATTTTACTAAGTAATATTTGATTATTCAAGTTCTGTGCCTGAATTTTGCATGACTTTACCTGTTTTTTTCAGTATTTATCTGTGCATGATGCAGATGTGCTGCCCTCCATAATCATCCTAATCCTTCTAAAAATGACAAGTTCTTTCCAAAAAGAGCCATTCAAGTATTTATATATCACATTATTTTTATTTGTCAGTATCATGCAGCCTTATTTTATAAAAACCCTATTTTGGAAGTATTATTACGGAGAGTGTTACTGACCGAGTCCATTAGTAATCCAGTCAAAAAGAGGCATAGGAGGTCTTCCAGAAAAAACATCCTGAACATAGGCTTCCTTAGCGAGCTGGATTGTATTAAGGACTATTGCTGGCTTTCTCCCAAAGAAGATAGTGGTCATTTCTCCATATTGAGGCATCTGTTTGAAAAACAATTAGGTTCAGGTTCAATGCGTAACTGAGTAAAGAGAGCACAACCTGTATGTAATACGTTTCAGTTTTCATTAAAATACTTGCCACTATTTTGTATTGTACTAATTTTTTTATTCAATCATTTGTTTTTTACCGGTGGGTACAGGACAATATATGTGTGTATATATATATATTTATTTATATATATATTTTTTAAAATTATTATTATTATTATTATTATTATTATTATTATTATTTCAGCGAGGAAAGCTAAATAAAGTAAACAGGCATGTTATGTTTAAAAAAGATTTTTAGGTCACACTTATTAAAAGTACAATCCCCAGTCATTATCTAAGTTTTCAACAATTTGCTGTTTATAAATAGCTAGTAGGTAAGTTGGGTTGTATTTGGTAAGATTTGAAATGTAGAATTAAGATCACACTTCATACGTACTAATAAACAGTCTATATCTTAATAAAAGACTAAACTTAAGCCAGTAACTAATTGGTAAAAAAAAAACTGTAAAACCCAAAAAGTTAAGGTAACTCAAGCTGTTTGAGGAAACTGATTGCAACAAACCACTTAAGTTTAAAAACTAATCCTAATGAGTATTGTGAACTTATCAACTTGAGTAAACGAAGCAATTTGAGCACAGTAAAACCCAATAGTTATGAATGAAGAGAACTCAAACCAACTGAATACTGTAAAACCCAGTAAGTTAAGGCAACTCAAACCATTTGAGGAAAGCGATTGCTACAAACCATTTGAGTTTAAAACTAATCTGTACTGTGAATTTACTCTGTTTAATTTAAAGTAATGAGGTATTTAATGAACTCATTACCTTCAGCACTAAGTTCAAAACTCTTTTTAAATGAGTAGAATTAACTTTCAGTAAATTTTGAGTTAACAACACTCATTTCATTTGATAAAGTTGACTGTTGGGTTTTACAGTGAATGAAACGGTTGAACAATTAAAGGCCTGCAGAGATATGCTGACATTACACTAAGGGTGAACCAAACAGTATAGGCCTGTATATGTGTAATGTTACAATGTGTCATACATTAACCATTTTAATTATTTTTGGTTGTGTTTATTTTGATTATTAACGTTATCTGCATCAAGATGAATTCGATCTGACTAGCTTTACATGTTTTATCACCATTTTCTAAGCTATAACGAATAAACTGTTACTGCAGGAAATGCAGGTGTCTTAGGCTGCGTCCCAATTCACAAACTATCCGTCCTAAATTGTATGTGAAAATAGAATTAGTATGTCCCAAATCATAGTATGTTGAAAAGAGAACGCCAAAAATTCACGGATGGTATACTATTTATGAAAAGTGTAAATAAACTACAAACATGATGGACGCGCAATACCAACCATCAAGTAGAGAGTCTTCGGTAAAGATGTTTGTATGACTGTTAATTAACATCTAGCCCACTGGAGAACATTTAAATGGTGTTGTCTGTGTTATATTTAATCTGCAACAACAATACTGACCTTATATGAAGACATGTTTGGACATTAACATCAGAATGCAGAATTATACAAACACCTGAGGAGATTTCTCTCCATGAAAGACTCGTAAATGGGAGATTAACCTGCTGCTGCTTTTCCAATTAGGTAGGACATTAAATACAACAGAAATCTGAATGATTGAGAGGGCTCTCAACTAAGCAACACAACGATCTGTTAACGAGGAAGTAGTCCCAAACTCTACTGGTACACACTCAAAACTAAATATTTTTCCTTCACAAAAAGTACATACTTTTAGGGCGTAGTATAAGTATGAAAATTGGGACACAGCATGAATCTTTTTTGTTTCGACCGGACGCCTAGAGACTTTTATTTTGATATTTAATTCAGGCGCCGTTGTGACTGCGCACCTGTTCGGCTGAGGTAAGTGTCTTTTAACATGTTATTTGATCAAATTTAGTTATTAAAGCGTGTAAACTGAATTTATGTCATTATAAACATGAGCCTATACTGTATGTATATGGTGGATGAATTTGAATAGCTCGGCAGCTGTATTAATTGTATACTATAGCCAGCTAATGAGGGCTAACTTTATAAGGAATACGCAGATGTAAAGATTTGTACACGTACAATGTTGTTAATTAAATTGTTATTCTCTATTATTGTATTTTAGCCTTTTATATTTTATATTTGTTTTAGTGCACGAGTTTACACTCTGTGTTGTCACATTGAATACTAAACCTCCTCAGTCAATGAAAGGTCATTTAATACACAGTGTAATAACAGCAAGTGATAACAGACCAGTTACAAATGTGTCTGTAACAGGTGTATGGTGTTCAGAATTAAGTAAATCAATTTTTAGATTAAACTAACAACAGTTAAATGTTAAGTCCCAACCAAGAAAACAGCAAAGACTTACTGATCTTATGAACTCCATTGGACTCTTCAAGAAATGAGGTATGTTTCCCACAAAAGGAAGAGGTGTTGGACCAGGTGGAAATCGACCTTTGTAGGAACGAATCCTGAAGATCTCGAACAGAACAAGAAAAATCAACCCCAGGAACAGAGTTAAGCCCACAGAGGTCAAGTCTAACTTCTCGAGAGCCACAGACATGATGACTGATTGAGTTCAGGACAAACACAAGAGCAGCAGAAAGAAAGTCATGAGCTTTATAAACAGAGGAAGAGGGAGGAGACACAGAGAGAGAGTTGGACTTGCTGTTAACCCTTTCAACCGCCATCAGATCACGTATGTTGAGAAGTGCCAGCTTATTGTCAAGAAAAAAAAAAGCTCTACAGAAATGATTGATGATTATAAATGATTAATTATCTATATGATTATCTATATACATCTGCACCTTTCAGATAGATTTAAAAATATAATATTAAATTGGACTAAATTATATCAGGGCGCCACGGTGGCGTAGTGAGTAGCACGTTCGTCTCACAGCAAGAAGGTCGCTGGTTCGAGCCTCGGCTGGGTCAGTTGGCATTTCTGTGTGGAGTTTGCATGTTCTCCCCGTGGTTGCGTGGGTTTTCCAAAGATATGTGGTATAGGTGAATTGAGTAAGCTAAATTGTCCATAGTGTATGTGTGTGAATGAGAATGTATGGATGTTTCCCAGAGATGGGTTGTGGCTGGAAGGGCATCCGCTGCGTAAAACAAATGCTGGATAAGTTGGCGAATCATTCCGCTGTGGTGACCCCGGATTAATAAAGGGACTAAGCCGACAAGAAAATGAATGAATGAATGAATGATATTAGATATATAATTACATAAAGTACACAAAATTACATTTGTGTTCATGGACCACAAAAACATTCATAAGTTTATGTTTTTGCAAACAGATTTATACATCATCTTATAGCTGAATAAACAAGCTTTTCATTGATGTATGATTTATGTTAGGATATGACAATATTTAACTTAATATATGAGTATTTGAAAAATCTGGAATATGAGGATTAAAAAAAATAAAACCGCATTTCATTTTCTTGTCGGCTTAGTCCCTTTATTAATCTAGGGTCGCCACAGCGGAATGAACCGCCAAAACCACATTTAATGTTGTTGAAATTAAGTTATTAATAATCAAAATTGAGTTTTGAATAAAAAGTAGAGGTAAAATATGTAACAGTCACAGTTGTAACTGGTTGTATTAAAAAGGTTAATCAATGAAATCTGTTGAAAGTGATAATGAAGGGACCTGGCAAAGTTTGGTGTCCATTAATCAAAATCTGTACTATGCATGCACGCACACACTTGCCAATGCAATTCTGACTTTGCAGTGTGTGTTTGGGAGTTCAAATGAATAAAATAAATATCAAATTGCATGAAAAAATTGCCATATTGAAAAAGGTGACAACCCCATTTTTTCCCCACAGATCTATGCTTCACATTAATTACCTTTTTCAAGATAAAAATAGTGGCAAGTTTGCACCTCTGATATAAGAAAAAGGCATACAGTGGCATCTTCTACGTAATCAAAAATGGTAAGAATTATTTCACTTTTTAGTGAAGTACCCATTTAAAATGAATCATTTGTAAAACAATTCACATCATCAGCCACTTTCAGATAATTGCAAATGTTTATCAGAAGCTCTTTCAGTAATATTCCTTTTCTTTGTGTTCATTGGCAAATCAATCTGGGATTTTCATGCATTGCTATTATGTGAATATACTGTACAGCAGGGATATTCAATTGGCGGCCCGCGGGCCGAACCCGGCCCCCAAGACCATTTTTTCTGGCCCTCCAATTAGTTTGAACAAGACATCAGAAAAAAATTTAGTTCAGTCGAAAAACAGCCGCTATAGTTATGAAGTGACGTGCGCCTATTCAATACAGCACGAGCTGCAGTTGAAGGCTGCGCAGAGCGTGAGTCACCTGACATTAAGCGAGTGGAGCTGGCACCCGTAAACATTTCGATATTTTTGTTGAAACTGCCTTTTGTACAGTGCACTGATATCATTGTTAGGGATGCAACGATTCGCCGTCTTCACTGCGCTTTAATTCATCACAGTTAATTAATCGTAAAGGCTTCTCACTGCGTGTTTCTGTTGCACAGAACGAAACTGCTGCAATTAAACAGTTATGCCACATGTGCGCTAGTTTTAAATTGCGAGCTTGTACGCCGATGCCAATATGCACGCACACTGGATTAACTATAGCGGCGCGCCGTTCCAATATCACGTCCTTTCCGCGCGCATGTTTGTTATTTCTAATGTAGAATGCGCCAATGTGTGCGCGCAAGCGGAACAACGCGCGCGCGGCTTCCCGGGCGCACGCAATAGAAAACATTGCGGTGAGGTTGTATCGTGGCTTTCAGTGCAATGTAAGCAATATATATGTTAGACTAATTATTATTAAAATGATTATATTTGTACACTGTCAGAAATAAAGGTACAGGTCCAAAGAGTCCACAGTGGAACCTCAAAGGTGCATACTCGTACACAAAAGTGGCTAAAAAGTACCTTTGAGGTACCATTATAGACCATTCAGATACAAATATGTACCTTTTGCGCAGGTACTGCCCCAGTGACAGCTCCTGTACCTTTATTTCAGAGAGTGTATGAACACAGATTATAACAACAGTTAATCTAAATACTTAGGCCTACCTAAAATAAAGCTTAAATTTACATTAGACGCAATTACTGTAAAACCATAATTATTCATCAGACTTTAATCATACAACCAAAATCTATAATTGTTGCATCCATAATTGTTATGCAGTTCAAAACACATAAATGTGTCTGAATGTAGAAGAAGCCTGCTTAAACAATACACTGCTTTTGATGTGCTTTGAAATAAAACATTTGAAGGTTTGTTAAAAAAACCCACATTGTAAAATGTACTGATAATATGTAGTTTCAAAATACAACATACATACATTTTAATGTAGAAAAAGCCAACGTGGCTGTCTTAAGGAGCAAAAATGCAACGTATGTAGTTGGGTCCTCACTCGTATTGCAAGACATAGCTCTCCGGCCCTTCATTTGGGATGCTTTTCATGAACCGGCCCCCATGACAAACTAATTGAATAGCCCTGCTGTACAGTGTTGCCAGATTGGAAAAGTCAAAGTATCCTAGCAGAACCTCAAAATTATCGTATTTGGAGGAAAATTATCATACACTAGTCAAATGAAATGTATACAGCTATTATCTAAACAAATAGCATATTGACACAACGTGCAAATTACCACATTACACTAGGCGTACCTTAGTGGTAAGGTTCAACCTCCGTCGCTGTCATCGGATACCTGCGTGTTGCCAGATGTTGAGTCGATTTCATAGCTTTGTTTTGATGAGATTAACTTTCGAAAAACACGTTCATGTGATGCATTTGATCAGGAAAAAATTAGAACATCAAGGGGAAACTTCCATGTCCTTCTCACCTTCCTTTTCAGCACGAATGTTTTACACTTTATTGCTTGAACAATCTATGGAAGCCCGTTTCCGCCACTGAATGATAAAAAAAATATATATATATATATATATATATACCAATAAAAAAATTACAATAGTAATGATAAAAAAAATTATATATATATATAAAAAAAATTGAAAGTGAGAATTCCAAGTTATAACGTCAGAATTCTGAGTTATAAAGTCGCAATTCTGAGTTATAAAGTCGCAATTCTGAGTTATTAAGTCGCAACTTGCGACTTTATAACTCAGAATTCCGACTTAATAACTCAGAATTCTGACTTAATAACTCAGAATTCTGACTTTATAACTCAGAATTCAGACTTAATAACTCAGAATTCAGACTGAATTTATTGTTGCGGGGGATTTTAATCACTCAAACTTAAAGACAGTGCGCCACAAATTCCATGAAAACATTTTCAAACTTTGGACCAGGTGTACACAAACATGGCTGACGCCTATGCGGCGACCCCCCTGACGCACTCTATCACACTAAAAAAAAAACAGATGGGGGAGGTTTAATGCACCTGTTAGTGTAGCACTAAGTAATAAAAACTTTTAAAAATTTACAAAAAATTAAAGTATCCTAATCTGTCTAGCTATGTTCATTCATGTTAAAAATAAATCTCTCGTTTGTAATTGCATCATTTAATATGTGTTAATAGGTTAATATGTGAAATGTATTAGTTCTGCTGTTGTTTATGTACTCCAGTTTGATGATGTACATTGAGTGTGATCTCAGGAGCTAGGGTGCTGATTGAGACGCAACCAATATCTGAAGGTGCATCCCAAATCGCATGCTTGTGCACTTTTCTATGCCATTTTGTATTATAGGGTAAGTAGTACGTTCACACTGAAAACTAAATAATAAGTGCACTTTAATTACCCGGATGATGTACTTATTCAGGGCGCCACGGTGGCCGAGTGGTTAGCACGTTCGCCTCACAGCAAGAAGGTCGCTGGTTCGATCCCCGGCTAGGCCAGTTGGCATTTCTGTGTGGAGTTTGCAAGTTCTCCCCGTGGTTGCGTGGGTTTCCTCCGGGTGCTCCGGTTTCCCCCACAGTCCAAAGACATGCTGTACAGGTGAATTGGGTAAGCTAAATTGTCCGTAGTGTATGTGTGTGAATGAGAATGTATGGATGTGTTTCCCAGAGATGGGTTGTGGCTGGAAGGGCATCCGCTGCGTAAAACAAATGCTGGAGAAGTTGGCGGTTCATTCCGCTGTGGCGACCCCGGATTAATAAAGGGACTAAGCCGAAAAAAAAATGAATGAATGAATGTACTTATTCAGCCGGTCAAATGAAGTGTGGACTGATGGACACTTAACGCACTCATTGACCACAGCTTTGCGCACACAACGGAAGGGGCAGAGCTATCGAGCGCACATGTTGGATAACTTTATTTATTTTGGATTGTGAAATCAAAATTCTATTGTGAGATTGATTATAGCGCCTCCCGATGGTGAATGCGGTTATACTCATGCCAGGTATTATTATTATTGGTATTTTGGTCATTTATTTAACTGATTTGGCAACCGTCAAACATCAGGAAAACGGTTTGAATTTCCGCTGAGTAAAAAAGCCATTAGTGCACCATTTGGGACAGCACTATATACATATATTATGCTGTTGAGTGTGTAAGTGCATAAGTACAAGTGCAAAGTGTAATAGTGTGTCATTTGGGACGCAGCTTGAGTTTGCTCAAATGCGGAAGTGAAAAGTACCCTACAGATACTGCTGTTTACAAACAAGGTGACCAGCACCAGCTACTGGCCTGGCATACATAATACAGCACTTTTTGCAGTTTTTCTGGATGTGTATGTACATATCATTTAAAAAAATTGTTTTGTAAAAGTGAAATAAAAATGCAAGGCGAAATCTTTTCCATTTTTGACTACAACATTGTTAACTTAAATCTGTTTATTAATTTCACAAACAACTGACTCACCAAGTGAAAATGGAATGAAAGACTCCGGCTTGCTAAAGTGTCCATTCTGATCCAAGAAATTCTCTGGGTTAAATGTGTCAGGATGCTTCCAGTGATCCTTATTGCTGAAAATTGCTGTGTAGTTTGTCATGATTATAGTTCCCTGTATGAGAAAAGTTTAGCAGAGTTGAATCAACTGATTTAACAAAAAGAATTGATTTGCTTTGATATGAACAACATGAACATTTAAAGGTGCCGTATGTAAGTTTGACACCCAGTGGTTGAACTAGGTATTGCACTCCTGGATTAAAAAAAACGGAAGTGCAGGTTGCCAGATTGAGGACATGAGCGAGTGCTTTAATCCATGTTCTAAATAGAAGCAACAGCTCTCGATAGAAGGAATGTTCTCCATATTAAAAAGGAGTTTTTGTCCTAACCAACACCTTAAATTGATATATTAGAAACGGCTTCTATTTCTCACAGTTGAACTACAGAAAACTGACAATGATCAGCTCAGGTACACCTCGTGTGCTTTATTCAATGCTAACAATGTGAGTTTGAATGCCATTTTACAAACAAACAGCCAAATTGCCTATCACGGCGAATCTCATCATGAAGCATGTTGTTAGAACACACGGGTACAGTGTAACCTGCTCACCTAACGTTTATGTTCGTAATATTTATATCATTTGCTAATTAATAACCTCATGTGGAACTTAATCTGTCTTATTTCAGAGTCTGTTACTGTCCACCGGAGGTCGCATTTTGGTCATGGATGCATGCTTTCAGAGCCTTTCTGAATGAATAAATGCAATATGTGGTTTTCCATCGAGGCAACCCGGAGTGCTAAAATATAATTGGCTAAACTGGCATTGGGCAGGTTAAAAGAACATAAAGACAGCGTTCTGGCATGGAAAACACATTTTCAAAGCAGAATATCTGACTTCAGCATTGTTTTTCAGATAAACTAGAATGTTCACAGCATCACAGTTTCTTAAATATCTGCAAACATAGTATGGTATTTTTATGCTTTAGAAGAATCAAAAACTTACATACAGCAGCTTTAAAGCCAGGGCAAATGTCCTGGCTTTTTTGTCGTCAGTGAATTCTTTACCTGAGGAATGTCGTATCCACATAGTTTTGTGGGCTGAATTGTTTCATGAAACAACCCGAAAGGTACAATGTTTGCACATCGCTGAATCTCATGAACAGTGGCAAGTGTGTAGGGTAGTCTGTCACGATCATCCATGCTGGGCAAGCGGTCGTAACCCAGAACCTTAACAATCTCTTCATGACATCGCTCTGTGTTGTGCGACAAATGTTTAGGATAAAAAGGTTAGGATCCAGCAAATAAAAATGTTCTCCTAAAGTTCCCATATGGATACCATTTGTTTTTTTTTGTTTTTTTATGTGAACCAAATAACAACATTCTCTGTAAATACTTTTATGCTAACTAAAAATTTGTTTCCAGAATGTTACAGGGAGTTTTTTCTAACATCGGAAATACAACCTAAAAGAAAATGTTCTCAATGTGTTCTCTTAATGCTGAAATCAGCATCTAAGCTAAAATGTATTATCACCACATCTCTAGGCTTCCAGGAAACGGTGGTGAAACCTAAAGTACAATTTCAGCTAGGTGGAAAATGTAGACAGAATTCAGTCATTAGCAAAACACAGGATTCATTTTTAATGTTTAAATCTAGTACCTTGTACAACCGGGTTTTGAATCAGGAAGAGGAGTCCCCATCTGATGGTGGTCACTGTGTTGTCGGATCCAGCCACAAACAGGTCAGTTGCTGAAATAACCAGGTTTTCTTCATGAAAGGTGGAGTCTTCATTGGACT
>CAIGQQ010030611.1:2310655-2326303 GCA_903798035.1 Danio albolineatus | reverse complement strand
AAGCCCAGGAAGAGAGTCAAGCCCACAGAGGCCAAGTCTAAACTTACGAGAGCCGCCATGATGAGGTTCAGGACAAACACAACAGCAGAAGAGGGTCGGGAGCTTTATAACAGAGGAAGGAGGAGACAAAGGAGGAGTCTTCATCCCTACCCAAACAGATTTGGATTTGCCAAACATTACCCAAAGTACCTACTTTGATTAAAACAATCAATGCCAACCTTTGTTTAATAAAAAGAGTATCATAGTATATTATTACACTGTACGGCTGGAAGCTTGCGCTGCTATTCTTAAACCAACAATCGGCGGAGAGAGCAGTTTAGTGATGGTGTGTATACAATAACTATTCATCAGACTCTGTTATGATTAATCTGACTCCATTAAAGTTGCTATCATCATTATTAATGAGAAATAATTTCATAGCCCTGAAGCAGGCAAAGTTGGTGATTAAGTTACATGTTAGACAGAGTTACATGTTAAGTTACATGCTAGACAGAGAGTAGAATGAAACGTCTGTTGATCTCAACAGGACCTTCCTGGAAAATAAAGAAAATAATATAATAAAAACATGGTGCATAGAGAAACTTAACGAAAGACTGCCTTTAACTATAAAGCCGTTCTTCCTGATTGCTTTTTCGTCTTACAGCTTGAGCAATACCAACCCCACAAACCAGCTGAACCATTATGAAATGGTGATGAGATAAAGAGGGGGAGAAGAATATTAACATACGGTGTTGTCCTCAAGCCAATAGACAGTGATATACATAGATTGTGCAATAAAATACATCAATGTCTCTGTTGAGTTCATCACCACTACAGAGTTGAGGTCATAAACTGACACCAAACATTCATTCATTTATTCATTTTCTTTTCGGCTTAGTCCCTTTATTAATCTGGGATCGCCACAGCGGAATGAACCACCATTTTATCCAGCATATGTTTTACACAGCGGATGCCCTTCCAGCTGCAATCCATCTCTGGGAAACATCCATACACACTCATACACTACGGACAATTTAGCCTACCCAATTCACCTATACCACACGTCTTCGGACTTGTGGGGAGAACATGCAAACTCCACACAGAAATTCCAACTGACCCAGCCGAGGCTCGAATCAGCGACCTTGCTGTGAGGCGATCATGCTACCCACTACACCCCGGTGGTGCCCGACACCAAACATGACAAACCAAAAAGGTTAAATGATAGAGATGCGTTTCAGAGGTGTATGAACTCTACCTCAACAGGAAATGATCAAAAGCTGCGTTTCCATTATCGTGACAAACCGTTCTAAGAACACTTTGTTACGGTTACGATTGTTTCTCCAATAAGCCTGGAACGGCGCAGTGCGTTAACAAACTGTTCTCTCACGGAATTCTCGGCACAGTTAGACAGCCGTGCCAAACTGTAGCGATAGTCTGTGTGTTGACATCAGGGCTCAAGATACCACCGCTGGCTCAGCAGAAGCGCGCTAGTCATAGGACATCCACAAGTAAACAATGATGCAGGTATAAACGATACAGTTTGAAAAGGGTTTAATGAAAGCAACAATTTAGAAAAATGTTTGTTTTTTTTATTTGACGCAAGTTTATAATTTTATTTTTGGTCACATTTTATTTTAATGGTCCGTTTGTTGAATTTAAGTTACATTGCAACTAATTCTCATTAGATTATACGTAGACTGTTAGGTTGGGGTTAGGGTTAGTGTAAGTTGTCATGTACTTGCAAAGTTTCTTATAGTCAGTTAAATGTCTGCTGAATGTCTGTATCAACAGATATTAAGTAGACAGTCTACTAATACTCAAATGGACCATCGGAATAAAGTGTTACCTTATTTTTTCCCCACAAATTTGTAATTTGTTTACAGTATATGATGTCACTGGCTAACCTTAAAAATATATTAAATATGGCCGTGTAACACTTCCTTTTCTCATGTCCATTACTTTTACAGATCAATCGATTCAGAGTTCACAAGGGTTTCTAAGTTCTTGGGTGCTGAAAAATCAGGATAAAAGAAAACTGGCCAATGCAATAAAGCAATGATTGAATACTGCAGAACAATAATGGGCAATGTTGATACTGGAGGTCCACTGTCCCCAGCAGAGTTCATCTTAGGGATGGGCGATACCAATATTTTTGTTTCCGATCCGATAACAGGTATTTCAAGACAAGTATCGTCGATATTGATACCAATACTTAAATCACCTTTTTTTTAAAATCACTATAAAATATTGATCACTTTTATTATTATTATTATTATTATTATTCAATAAAACACAACACATAATTCCTTTTTACATATTAAAATTACATAACTATAATTGGCTAAATAGCACCATATATATGAACAAATAAAACACTGCAGAAATCTTGTTTAAATAACAAAAGTACATCTCTCCCAGTTATTATATGTACCTAAACTTCATATTTTATTTGATAAACAAGTTTATTTAAAACTATTTAAACTAAACTACAAAAATATTTAAATCAAATATTTTGTGTCTTTACTTGAGTGTATTATTCTGATCCCTGTGAAATGAAACAGAAATCTGATACATGCCAATTAACGCAAACTACATAAATTACAGAGTTTAGATAGTTTAGATTCCCTCAGCTTTGGCATATTATATAATATTACAAAGAATCATATATAGTGATTCCGCCTCAGCATATTATATTTTTAGTGTGTGCATCTGTGTGTTCATATTTTTATTTTATTTATTTTATTTGTTTATTTATACAGGGACAATGTACAACATGACATGTTGTGCCAGAGTTAGCTGTAAAGCTAATTTACATCTGTAGTCCCTGGGCAGGAAGTTGTAACAAATTTAGTAAATGAGTTTAACAGTGGAAAAATACAAAATACACTTAAAATACAGTACACACAATACATTAGTCAATAAAATCAAATCAGTGGTTACATATTTGATTTTGTTTAAGCCAAGTTTTAAGAAGAGTTTTAAAATGATTAAAAGTGGTCGTCTCTCTAATATGCACTGCTATTTTATTCCATCTTTCTGCTGCTTTGACTGAAAAAACTGATTGTCCAAAAGCAGTTCTCTTGAGTTTAACTGAACAATCACCTCTAACCGAAGACCTTGTCGGTCTTATATTGTCCTTGCAGACGATTACACATTGTTTGAGGGGTGGTGGAGCAAGATCATTAAATATCTTAAACATTAAACACACATCAGCATAGAATAAAAAACTATCGAATGTTAATAATTTATATTGTGCAATACAGTTACAATAATGATAGCTCCTTGGTTTTTTGGCTAGAAGTTTTACAGTTTGTTTATAGATTATGTACAATGGTTTTAATGTTGTAATGTTCGTGTGGGACCAGCTTGTGGCACAATAAGATAAGTGAGGTAAAATCATTGTATTCATAAAAAGTTTAGCAACAGCCAAAGGTAACTGATGCCTAATATTTCTATAAATCCTCAGGCTTGCTCTAGCACTTTTAGAAACTTTCTTAATATGTTTTTTAAAATTTAAATTAGAGTCAATAATTATACCTAAATATTTGAAATGATCAACTATATTTATTACTTCTCCATTAATTAAAATATCTGAGCAATGCTCCTCATTTTTCTTAATTGAAAAAAACATTCCCACAGTTTTACTTACGTTGAGTGTAAGACAAGAACAATATAACCAGTCTGAAACTTTCTTTCATATGAACATATATCAGGTTAAACGTAATATAAACGGTGTTGAACTCGATTTTTTGTAAAATAATCCCCACTTGTACCTGGATAATGACCAGATTTCTTAAAGGATTCAGCCAAAGAACTCTGCCTCAAACAGGTAGATTGGGGCTGTGCCGCTGAAACCTCTGCGCGCCTCAGCTGCATTTCATTATGCTCTTGAGGACAAGTATAACACGAAGCCTTGTCATTATTTACTGGAGTAAAATAACTCCAGATTATACTTTGCTTACGTTCAGTCATGATGACCACAGCTTTGCTCTCGAGTTTTACAACCTGGGCTGGGTGTGTGTGGTGTCTGTACTACTGTGCCATGAGCTAACGCTGACCCATTAGTGGAGATACAGCGGAAGAATATTATAGTTCCCATTCGTGTTCCTATTTAAGTAAATATTTATATAATATGTGGCGCTATAATTATTTTGATATTTTAAAATCTCTGATCACTCAGTGGGCGCCACGGTGGCCGAGTGGTTAGCACGTTCGCCTCACAGCAAGAAGGTCGCTGGTTCGATCCCCGGCTGGGCCAGTTGGTCTTTCTGTGTGGAGTTTGCATGTTCTCCCCGTGGTTGCGTGGGTTTCCTCCGGGTGCTCCGGTTTCCCCCACAGTCCAAAGACATGCGGTACAGGTGAATTGGGTAAGCTAAAATTGTCCATAGTGTATGTGTGTGAATGTGTATGTATGGATGTGTTTCCCAGAGATGGGTTGTGGCTGGAAGGGCATCCGCTGCGTAAAACAAATGCCGGATAAGTTGGCGGTTCATTCCGCTGTGGCGACCCCGGATTAATAAAGGGACTAAGCCGAAAAGAAAATGAATGAATGAATGAATGATCACTCAGTAAGAACTCCCCCCCCCCCCCACCCCCCACCCCCCAGAAAAGATCGATACTTTAACTTAAGGATCAATCCTTTTGATACATTCCTAGTATCGAAAATATCGATACTTCAGGATCGATCCGCCCATCCTTAGTTCAGCTAGTTGTGTTTGAAGGTTGGAGCTAAACTTTGCAGGGACACTGATCCTACAGGATCAACATTCCCTGTCACTGCTGTAGAATGTGGAAATCTCATGATCATCTTCATAGTCACGAAGAACCTTTGACTGTCTGCCAGGGGCAATAGACACTCTGGAGGCGAAGAATGACTTTTGTATGTTAAGTTAGGGTGGGATTAGTAATCTAGTTGCTCATCGTTGCCTCTGGGCCTAGTATTGATGAGTGGAATTTTAAGAATGAAAAGACCCAGCCACACGTTCTTATAGAGACAGAACACATCATGACAGAACCCGAAGGCCACAATCCCACCTGCTCCATGATTAAGCTACCTCCTTACCATTTCTGACAAATAACAAAAACAAAAAAGTCTTTCAAAAACTACTCTCTGGCGAGCTGTAAATCTTCACATCAGTTGACTACTCGGATAACTCAGATCTTATGGGGTTTGGAGGAAAAATATTTGTTGACAGCGCTTTACCAACAGTTTTAAACAGGGAGACAGAAGGAGTGAAAAACATTACCTGATGGATTGTTGGTAGTATTTCCGGAAGATGACCATGACACTGTTTAGCTAAATTAATTCACGCCTCCTCCTAACGCCGATTGCAATGTATTAAAACATTGTTTTCCAGCCGCAGCTGCGCTTCGTTCTTAATGTTTGGTTTGTCTAAAGTGATGTTTACAAACTACAGAGTATACTATGGCCAGGGATACAATCAGCCAGTGCAGCGACATTTTGTGTCTGCTGGTTTGTTTACTTTCGTTTTAACTGGTTCAGACCAAAGCAATCGGTGTGGTGTGAAAAGGACCCAAAACGGCAGAAAAATGCTACAATGTATCATTTGTTGCCTTTGGTCCGGACCAAATGAACAGAACCACAGAGGTGAAAGCACTCTAAAAGGCTCAAGTAATATAACGTCACAAGTGTCGTTGCTATTTTTAATCGATATTAATCAAATTGTAATTTGAAATGAAATGGCGTCCAAATGTGTGGCTGGAAGGGCATCCGCTGCGTAAAACAAATGCTGGATAAGTTGGCGGTTCATTACGCCGTGGCGACCCCGGATAAAAATAAAGGGACTAAGCCGAAAAGAAAATGAATGAATGAATGAATGGCGTCCAAATGGCATCTTTCTGGAGCCGGAAAATAAAGAAAAGATGTTTTAATACATGCAACGATGCTCATGATCACAGTAATGTGTGATATGTGAGGAAATAATAGGCCACATTCAGCATGTTTCATTAAATAATCAATTAATGGTAACACTTTATTTCGATGGTCCATTTGAGGATTAGTAGACTGCCTACCTAATATCTGTTGATACAGACATTCAGCAGACATTTAACTGATTATAAGAAACTTTGCAAGTACATGACAACTTACACTAACCCTACCCCTAACCCCAACCCTAACAGTGCATTCACACGAGGCTTCAGCATCAACGCTTGAAAAAGGGCGTGTCTGAAGTTGGGGCTGACGTGATCGTCATAGCAGCGTTAGCCAATAAAATTTGTCAACAATCGGCTGTCTGAGTTGGTGTATTTGCATACAGCGATCTGATTGGCTGACAATTCCGTCGGCGCTTGAAAAGTTGAGAAAGTCCCAACTTCTGCAGCGAGCAACGCCACTGAAGTGGCGCCGACGGATCCACAATGCAGTTCAGCAACGCCTGACTTCACCCATTTAAAGTGAATGGGAAGCGTTGACGCTGACGCCCCGTGTGAATGCGGCGTAACCCCAACCTAACAGTCTACTTATAATTAGGGCCACACGGAATCTGCGCGTGCAGAATTCCGCAGATTTTTAACCCATCATTGATTCTGTTTATTTACTGCTGTAAATGTGTGTACATTTATTTTTATTCAGTTTTTAACATTAATTACAGTAATAATATTGACTAATATGAAAATATTCATATGATTTATTTACAATACAGTTTGTAAAGGACTGTTTTCTGTCTTTTAGTAGATATTTTATATGAGAGACTTGCTTTGTTTACCAAATAAAGTGAATCTAATTGGATTCGCATTGTAAACATTAAATAAAAGTTAAAAAGGTATTACTTTTTATTTTATATGGAATTTTCTTTGTGATGATGTTCCTAAAATAATTCCGCATAAATCCGCAGATTTTTAACAAAATACTCCGCAGAAATAGCAAAAAATGTCTGAAAAAATGTCAAAAAATTCCATCTGGCCTTACTTATAATCTAATGAGAATTAGTTGCAATGTAGCTGGTTCAACAAACGGACCATCAAAATAAAGTGTGACCCAATTAATTATCTATCCCACTATTTCACCCTGCTTAAAAATCACCGGTTTCCCGCTCATTTTATCAAAACCAAATTGTACCCACTGTCCAACATCTAATGCAAAGTTTTGTTTGTGTAAATCTCTGTGTAAAAATTAGCTAAAATGTCTCCTGCATTTCTAGTTATTTATGAATCTATCTGTATGTTATTCATTTACAAAAAATGCATTTGAGTCATGTTTTATTTGTATTTGTCATACTTTTATACTTTATTTTATTTAATGGGAGTTTTCTGGATTGCAAACTTATTTGTTTAAATCCGAGAAAATATTTTTACATGTGTATTATAGGTTATATATGTTACACCTAATAAAAACAAATACGCTTAAATATTAAATTTGAATTTTTTGTGCTTTCGTCTCACGGTATCACTTTATTTTGATGGTCCCACATTTTGTTGAATTTAAGTTACATTGCATCTACATGCCAACTAATTCTCATTAGATTATAAGTAGACTGTTCCCACAATCATGTTTTACTTGGCCCACATGCCGCAGTGATTTACGGTACATGACTGGACCAGATCTGGCTTCCAGACAAGGGCCAAACATGGACCATATCTAAATGAAATCTCTGCCAAGTTAATAACTCATAACTGGGCCTGAACTGAGCCAGATGTAGGTTGGTGTGTCACGATTGCAATGAAATTGATAAACCGATGGAGCATTGCGCTTGAGGTACACTATGGGCGTGCTTTTTCTCAAAGTGGCCTGATTGGTATAATTTTTTTCTTTACTCAAAAATGATTTTAATGTATTTTAAATGTGGGCAAACTTACATGGCCCACAAATAAATTTTTAAAATCTGGCCCAAATACTACATTTTACATCTGTGTGCCGCCTTAAAGACGGTGCCACCTCTGCCAAACCCAGGCCATGTTTGGCCCACATGCTGTATGCCAGTGCCGGATGAATACCTGCTGTGCCAACTTTATGCCAAACCTACGGTGGCGGGGAAGTGCAAAACAACATTACAAAGTGTGAAACACTTTTACGACGCTTGAGACAAATTTACATTTTGGAAAACATTTTTACCCATTATAAGACACAATTACAGAGGAAAAACGGTTTTACCAAGGACAAAACAAGTTTACATTTTAGAAAACAAATTAACAAAACGCAAAACACTTTTACCAGTCCTGAAACACATTTACAAAGACAGATTCTTTACGGAAAGGGAATGTACCAAACACCGGAAGTGACGCAACAAAAGGGATGTTGTTGTTGTCACTGGTGGTAAGCACGGTAAATTCTTGTTGTTGAGTAAATGGCATAAATAAAGTTTATGGTGACTGAACATGGACTGCGGCCGAGGGATGTTTTGTGGCAAACACATGAGCAGCTTGACAATGTTTTGCTTTACGCGTGGTCGGTGTTTGGAGTTTCTGAAAGACGTGGACCAGACGTAAACACCAGACGTACTGCATCAATGTGTTCAATATTTAAGTCTACACGGTGTAAACATCTGCTTGAGGGCTCTTTAAAGTAAACTGAATGAAGCTGGTGTTACAGTTTAACTGATGACCGTCTTAACTGGTGTCCCTTTACAGATGAAAGCTATTCACTTTTGCAGATTGGCAGATTCGTCACTTTTTCACAGCAACAAAACATACCCATAACAAATAAAGACGCTTATTTCTTGGTGTCAATGTCACTGTAAACATTATTGATTTTAACAATTGTGTAGCAGAACAGTATATAACCAAAATTAAGCTAAAAATATTTATAATTGATATTGATTAAAACTGACCCTTTCATCTGAAGTCATGATTAGCTCAGTTAGATAGGTTGATTAATGCATGTTCTGAACCTTTTGACTACACAAGTTCGAATCTCGTTGATGACATGTAATTTGTTTTCTAAAATGTAAACTTGGTAAAACCGTTTTTCCTATGTAATTGTGTCTTGTAATAGGTAAAAATGTTTTCTAAAATGTAAATTTGTCTCAAGCGTCGTAAAAGTGTTTCACACTTTGTAATGTTGTTTTGCACTTCCTGGCCACCGTACAAATCTGGGGCAGAATTAGGGTAAAATGATGTACTTGCAAAGTTTCTTCATTCATTCATTCATTTTCTTTTCGGCTTAGTCCCTTTATTAATCCAGGGTCGCCACAGCGGAATGAACCGCCAACTTATCCAGCATTTGTTTTACGCAGTGGATGCCCTTCCAGCCACAACCCATCTCTGGGAAACACATTCATACATTCTCATTCACACACATATACTATGGACAATTTAGCTTACCCAAATCACCTGTACCGCATGTCTTTGGACTTGTGGGGGAAACCGGAGCACCCGGAGGAAACCCACGCAACCACGGGGAGAACATGCAAACTCTACACAGAAATGCCAACTGTCCCAGCCGGGGATCGAACCAGCGACCTTCTTGCTGTGAGGCAAACGTGCTACTCACTACGCCACCGTGGCGCCCGCAAAGTTTCTTATAGTCAGTTAAATGTCTGTTGTAGGTGCTGTGTCAGCAGATATTAAGCAGACAGTCTACTAATACTCAAATGAGAAGTAATTGGCATGGAGTTGCAATGCAACTTTTAGTCAACAATATGTGCAATAGGCACCATCAAAAGAAAGTGTTACCCTTCTCACTGTTTTTACACCAGTGGGTCTATTTTCTCACTTAGGCACTGTTGCCAACTATTTTCAATGAAAAGGCGCTAAGCTCAGCCCGAAAAGTCTCTAGATTACGTCATACGTTAATTTTAATATTACTGGCGTCATCACATTCTACCGTTTCTGTTTGTTTAACGGCCTATGGTTAATAAAGGGGTATATATATTTGCACTACACTATATGTAAGCATGTCAACTTAACTAAATTTATAGCTGTTTGAATACAGTGCATCAATATAGATGTGTAGTTAATTTGCTGTAATCTCTCTGATGTAATAAACTCAGACAATACCGAAACTGTCACTAAAATATCTGTGATAAACATCAAGAAAAGAATAATGGCCTGTTTCCACTGAGTGGTACAGTACGGTACGGTACGGGTCACCTTTATCAGGCTTGCGTTTTCACTGCTAAAGGGTGCTCTTTTGGTGGGTGTGGTGTACGACAGAAAGTTTCAGTCCACGTCATTCTCGCTCAAAGAAATGTTTACAGTAAAGCTATATTGGTCGTTCACAAATCATACGAGAAGCACTTCTCACAAAATATATTATATACATAAACACTGGTGTATAAATGTTCATTACTAACCTTTCTATGAACATAATCTGATTATAACTGCAGATCAATGATGCGAAATAGCCTACTGTAGGTGATTATATAAAATAAATAAATAAATGCAGCATATATGAACACATACAGCCCCTTACAGTCTCCGATATGATAGCAATTACAGAAAAACTACACACAGCAGACATTTAGCCCACAGTCAGTGCAAACCTCTCATCTGTGTCTTTAATTTTCACCAGCACATTTGACCTCTGTTAGAGAGTAATTCCGTCATTCCGAGGTCATAATAGTCCAGAAGGTGATGATAATGTTTAAACGTAGCAGTTTCTTCATGTTTGCTGAAACAATAATTTGCTCCTTTGTTTTTTCCAGCTTCTCCTTTGTTTTTGCACGTGCAGCTCGCGTTTGTCAGTTTCTGAAAGGATCGGGTTTCAAAAGCACGTCAATAATCAAGTGCACAGGATCAGGTTTCAAAAGCACAGCAATAATCGAGCGCATGTTATTATTATCAGCTCAAGAAGTTTGTTATTTCACATATTGACATGCATGCGGGAGCAAGTGAGGTAGCAAAACCGCTCACGCTTTAGACGGGCTTGTAAAAACTACGGGGGACAGGGGAGAATCTGCTCTTCTTCTTGGCTTTGTGGCTGTTCATCAAGACGACGACAAGGTTTGTTTGGGCTCGGGTCGACCATGGCTCGTTATTATATGTTTATATTATTTTGGAGTATTGTCTCTCGGCTGTGTATTAAACATGGCGAGTCCTTTGTTTTCATTCTGGCTTGTTGTGCTAGCAAATGACGTATCTCTGTAAACCAATAGCGTTCAGCTGCGCGTCTAGCTCTGCCTTTTGGTCATCCTTTGGCACCCTTGGTACCCTTTGCAAAGGGTGACCAAAAAGTGGTATGGTTCGGTACGCTTTTAGACAGCGGAAACGGCCTTAAAAGCGTACCGAACCGTACCGTACCACTCAGTGGAAACCATAAACGACCAAATTAAATAGTTAAAATAAAGGAGAAGCAGATCGATTTGACTACAATGGAAATACATCACACTTCTGGTGCTAAATCATTTGCCGACGGTACGCAGAGGAGTGATCTGCTCTCAGGCTGCAGGTGGGAGAGACTGCGGTACGAGGACTGACTGGGCCGCCTGTCAGTGCTCTGAGGAGGGGGAGGGGCTGGCGGCATCACCCGCAGCTCGTTGAGAAGAGTAGGGACTACAGTATGGACACATGACAGTCTATAAAAATCTTCAGTAACACAAAAAAGTCATTAGATTTGTCGCTAGTTGCTTTTTTGAAAATTTGACGCTAGGGGGGTCTGAAAAGTCACTAAGTTGGCAACACTGTACCTAGGGCCCCTCAACCCTATGGGCCGGCACTGGTCACGACTGAATTCGAAAATAAATTAAGTGGGGAAAAAAAACATGAAGTGATTGAACATATAATATCAATTGTAGTCAGCTTAACATGTCAAACAGTTACCTGAAAAAGAGACAAATCACTTCCTTGATCACGTGATCTTTATTATCATCAAAATTACCTGAGAACAATGAATTATACATGATTTAGATGAGCCCAAGTGCTCTTTGGTGTCTCAGCGGCAGTAATACTATTGTTTTTCCTCTGTATGCGATGGCGTCATTTGCTTCGGGGTCACTCTTTGGTGTCTCTACTGCAGCAGACGAAGCTAAAAGTTTGAGGATAGCGCATTACACTGATGATGCCGTCCATGTCTATGGGCTTTGCATCAGGTGGCAAAGAGAAACGAATCCTCTGTAGGAGAGACGTGATGAACAAGAAGAGCTCCGTCCTTGCCAGCGTCTCACCCAGACAGACCCTCACACCTGATAAACAAACACAAAAATCAATCCAGCAACTTTAGCTTGTGCTAGAGGGGCTATTTACATGATAAAGTTTTCAGCCCAAAATGGTGATGTCATGCATAATGTGTGTTTGGTATGTAGAAGTGCAGCACATATCAAATTTAGAGGCAAGCGTAAACAAACATACACAGCAATGGCGGAGTTCATGGTAGCGCTGTTGATGCTACTCAAGCTTTTTCAGTGTAGATTTACTTCACCAATATTACAACAAGCAGCAGAGATCAAATACAGCACGCACAGCAAATTCCACATACACACCAGTGTCAAATGCATGTCTATGCAGTCTATGTCCTGGATTAGACTAGGTGTGTGCGCTACGACTCATTTGATAATCATTTAAACAGAGTTTTGTAACCAACTTTAATAGCTCAGAACCCCAAAATGCAGATTAAACTACTTTTTTGTATATAGACTAGGGTTGTCACGATACTGGAATTCAATACCAATCGGTACTGAAATATCAAAAGCGACCTTTTCTGACGAACATTTATGCCTAATTCCAATTCTACCGCTCAGCCCTT
This sequence comes from Danio albolineatus, assembly GCA_903798035.1. NCBI lineage: Eukaryota > Metazoa > Chordata > Actinopteri > Cypriniformes > Danionidae > Danio > Danio albolineatus. The sequence continues at coordinate 2,313,687 of CAIGQQ010030611.1, read as the reverse complement.
CCCCTTACCACTACCCCTCATTTTGTGTGGTCACGTTAATGGGGTCGGGGTGACCCAATTCTCTTTAGCTTGAAGGCATAGGGCTAAGGGGAAGGCCTGGATACCCCTTGAAAAGTCAGGAGATGCACAAATGAGTATTTTTGTCATTATTAAGAATTTTTACAATAAACAAACATGTTTTTTTTAATACATTCATAACGACATTCATGTTTTACTGTCATGGTTTTAAAAAAACTCGCTAAAATAAATAAAAACTCTAAATTTCGCGATCTATAATCCATAATAATAACTCCTGTAATGCAGCCCCACAACATTCTGTCACTCGATGACACTGGAATCCCCTGTCAGTAATGTCTAGTGTCTGGGAATGAGCTTTTTACAGTGTCTGCTATAATGTTAATGTAGTTTTTATGTGTTTACACTGATGAATATGGCCATGGATTAAATGCACAGTACAGTTACGATCTCATTACCACATTATATTGTTATAATAACATGATATACACCTTCAGTGATTTCCTGAAGATAAATACCAAAAAATAACACAACTGGAATAACTCCAGCAGTCGCCATCGTCTGATCTCATATGAAGCAAGATATTGCGATGACATATGATGACCTGTGCAGGTGTTGTAGTGCTGTCTCATTTCTTAGGGGTAAATTTTTAAAACCCTTTCCATTCTCACTCAAGGGCTAAGGGGAAGGGGTACAAAAATAGAATTGGGATTGGGCCTTAAGCACTGTGGAGCACGTTCTTAAACAGCACTGATTTGCCATTGTGTTCACGTGCTTCAACAGAAATGACTGATTGCCCGTGAAGGTCATCAGTTCACCAAATTCAACGCTGTTAACTATGTGAAACCTCAGATCCAGGGATCCAGTGTGATTGTGTGTGTGTGTGTGTGTGTATTAGCTATGGTGTAGCAATAAGTTCGGAACTTTAAACTAGCACACAGGTTGCATAACTTTGTTTAGTTGCAGCAGTTTCGTTCCGTGCAACAGAAACGCAGCATTGACAAGACTTTAAGTTTAAGTATCCAAATGTTTTCGGCTGCTCGCACCACTCACTCGCTCAATGTCAGGTAACTCAGGCTCTGCGCAGCCTTCAACTGCAGCTCATGCTGAATTAAACAGACGTACTTTACTTCGTTTTTCGACTGAACTAAATTTATTTTTGATGTCTTGGTCACATTGTTTGGAGGGTCGGAACAAAGTGCCTCGTGGACTAAGTTCGACCAGCTGGCCCCCAATTGAATAGCCATGCTCTATAGCTTTGCTTATGTGGAGAGTGTCAAATCACCTTTCCGCGTTTGTCGCAAATTACGTGACATCACCCGGACAGAGGAGCTTGGCCAGACGCATGAATCAATAGAGGAAAATATATTTATAATAAATATATAGTTATAATAAATATATTTATGCTTTTTTGAAGTCAAACACTTTGGACAGTGCTTTAATTAAATTAAATTAAATTAATTTAAATAAAGTTAAGACCTCGTAAAAACAGGATAAAGACTTTAATACTTTTTAAGGGCCTTAATTTTTTCATAATTGATTTATCAACTTTTAATATTTTTTAAAATCTCGCAGACACCCTATTTAACAGGTAAAAACGTCTTCGAAGCTATATCATGCATATTAATAAAGTTGCAATTTATTCACAATAGAGCGCGTTGATTGGTTCGAACCAAGTCTCTCTCATGAATTAATGCTGACAACTCAAAGACGTCATGTTGTACACACCGGTACAGACATCCAATCTACACGCTGGAATTTACACAAGGATCTCATCGTCGTGACGAAGCTTCTTAATTACTTTTCAAACGAGATGAACGAATTTGCTTGAAATAATTCAAAAACAACAAATTTTCCCTTTTTAAGGCAGGGCATGTTTATTTATTTAGCACATTTCATACACTGTGGCAATTCAAAGTGCTTTACGTAAATAGGAATAAATGAGTAAGTGCATGTCCTTACTTTCCGTGTTTGGTGATCTTTTGGAAATCCTGAAAAATCTCAGTTCGAAGAGGTATCTAGCCCTTCCCCTCAGCCCTACGCCTTCAAGCTTGGGACACCCCTACCCTTTCACATGAACGCGCAAAATGAGGGGTAGTGGTAAGGGGAAGGGCTAAGGGGTAGAGTTGGGATTGGGCCTTAGTAAACTAGCTTCCCTAGATTACATGTGGGAGAGCAAACATTTGGCGAGTGACCTAATAGCCACTTCCCTACTGTTTACTAACAAGTTGACATCGCCAACTACTGGCCTGGCATACACAATACAGCACTTTTGGCAGTTTTTGCACATGTAAATGAAAATCATTTTGAAAACACTGTGGTGTATATGTGGAAATTTGTAAAAATGTAAAGGAAAATCTTTTCTATTTTTGACTGCACCATTGTCATGTAAATGTAACTTTAATCTGTTTAAAAAATAATGAAAATTAAGAAAAATTTATTAGTATGTATCTGTTAAAGTTAATTTGACAACAGCTGACTCACCCAGTGCAAACGGAATGAAAGACTCCGGCCTGCTGAAGTGTCCGTCCTCATCCAAGAAATTCTCTGGGTTAAATGTGTCAGGATACTTCCAGTGCTCCTTACTGCTGAAAATTGCTGTGAGGTTTATTATGATTGTAGTTGCCTGTATGAGGAAAGTTAAGCAGAGTTAATTCAAAAGAATTGATTTGTTTTGATAGGTACAAATATGAACATGAAAAGCCAGAGGAGATGTCCAATTTTACAATTCATTAAATAGCTTCATTGACTCAAGCTCCATTCATTACCTGAGGAATGTTGTATCCATGTAGTTTTGTGGGCTGAATTGTTTCATGAATCAACCCAAAAGGTGAAATGTTTGCACATCGCTGAATCTCATGAACAGTGGCGAGTGTGTACGGTAGTCTCTCACGGTCATTCATGCTGGGCAGGCGGTCATAACCCAGAACCCGAACAATCTCCTCATGACATCTCTCTGTGTTGTGCGACAAATGTTTAGGGTAAAAGAATTAGGACTTTGCAAGTACAAATGTTCT
>CAIGQQ010030611.1:2278985-2310645 GCA_903798035.1 Danio albolineatus | reverse complement strand
GTGTACTGCTAATGTTTAAATCTAGTACCTTGTACATCTGGGTTTTGAATCAGGAAGAGGAGTCCCCATCTGATGGTGGTCGCTGTGCTGTCGGATCCAGCCACAAACAGGTCAATTGTTGAAATAACCAGGTTTTCTTCATGAAAGGTGGAGTCTTCATTGGACTTTTGCTGTTTTAGATAGAACAAAGCTGTCAGTTCACTGTAACTACAATTAATTAATACATATGAGAAGAAGTCTTCGTTCATGATCTCACTTTCTCGATCTCCAGCAGGTAGGCATCAATGAAGTCTCGTGGACTGCCTGGATCCAGAGTTTTTTTGTGTTCCTCAGCTTCATGTCGAACGAAATTCAATAACTCATTGCCGTTCGTCATGATCTTCTGGTGTGGACCAGGGAAATGCTTGATGAAGGGGGCCACGTTGAAAATCTAAGACAGATGAAGCCATATAAGGTAGGAGGCCTGTTGTATTCCAAGTTAGAATTTTTTTTCCAACATTTATGGCTTATAGCTAATGTGAGTGACAATTTTAACTTTCAGTTATGATAATCAAATCATCTTCTATGTTGTGTATTAATTAATCAAAGAAGAAGTTTTAAAATTTCAACTAAAAAGAGACTAATTTAACTCATACCATGCAATATATGACCACCATGATTCACCACTTGATGAAGTTTTAGTAGGGATGTGTTGATATTTAAATTCTGTCAAAGGATGGCCTTGGCAAATAATGAATAAGTTACAATACTGCATGAGAATGAATATGTAAGGTTCATACGCTGTATTTGATCATACCTGTCCTGTAGCCGATCCTGCGAGTATCATGGTTTTACTCAGGATTTCCAGAAAGTATTTAAAGCGTTTGTTATCGTAGTCGAAGCGACCTCCAAACACGATGGAGCAGATAACGTTGGAAAGGGCGTTCTGTAGGGCATGATGGGGATTCACTGATTTGCCTACAAAGACAATTTCCCATGAAATATAAATTTAAAGAAACTATTTGTGAAAATTGTAATATGCAAAAACAAGCATGAAGATTTCAACATCCTACAACATATTCTTCTCACAAATGTTTCAGAAAAGCTTCTTGAACTCAGTTTGATATTTAAAAGCACAGATAACTTGTTTGGAGCCTCACACAATGTCATGTGCACAAAAAAAAAACATTTCATACCTTCATCTTTGAGCAATTCAGCAGTCAGATATTGGGTTTCCTCCAACACACGACTTTCTAATGATTTCTTCCCCAGACCAAAGTTTCTGAGCGTGTGCAGAGCAAACCGTCTCTGCTGCTTCCAGGAGTTGTTAAATGTGACCATTATTATCCCTGAAAAAGAGAGAAACTGATTATCTAATCTACACATCTCTAGCACAGTGATATGATTGCATTTTGCTTAAGTGTACAGTCTTAAAAAGTAAATTCTGGCATTGTTGATTCCATAAAGAACCGTTAACAATGAAAACGTATTAATGTGCATAAGGTTCTAAAGTGTGCAGAAGGTATTAAGATTTATGAAAATGATTCTGATCTATTCATTGAAAGGTTCTTTGTGGAAACAAAAATGGTTCTTCTACTCCATGTCTGTAAAACCATTTACTAGAAAAAAAAAGTGTTACTGACCGAGTCCTTTAGTTACCCAGTCTACAACAGGCATAGGTGGTCTTCCAGCAAAAGTATCCTGAACCAGGGCTTCCTTAGTAAGCTGAACTGTATTGAGCATTATCACTGGCTTTCTCCCGAGATAGATAGTGGTCATTTCTCCATATTGAGACAACTGTTTGGAGAACATTTACATTTGAACATTTGGAGAACATAGCAAGCTCAGTGCATTTGTTTTTCAGAGTATAGCAGCAGAGCTTCACAACGGAGAAAAAGCAAAGACTTACTGATCTTATGAACTCCATTGGGTTTCTCAAGAAATGAGGTAAGTTTCCCACTAAAGGCAGAGGTGTTGGACCAGGTGGAAATCGACTTTTGTTGTAATGAATCCTGAAGATCTCAAACAGAACCAGAAACATCAAGCCCAGGAACAGAGTCAAGCCTACAGAGGCCAAGTCTAACTTCAGGAGAGCCGCAAACATGATGACTGATTGAGTTCAGCACAAACACAACAGCAGCAGAAGATCAGGAGCTTTATAACAGCAGAAGCAGAAGAGGGAGGAGTCAGAGAGAGATTGACCTGCTGTTCAGGCCCTGTTTACACTAATGCGTTTTCATTTTAAAACGCATACGTTTTGCTACGGTTACGCCATCCGTCCACACTACGCCGGAGTTTTCGAGCCCCGAAAACGGAGCGTTTTGGAAACATTGGAGAGGCCGTTTTCATTCTAAAATGCTGCTGCTCTGTCTTAGTGTGGATGGGGGAAAATGGACGCATCTAAAAACAGAGGCATGGCTGCTGATATTAGCTACTTCATTGGGGCTTTTGGGTCATTGCGTAACCTTCCCTTATTCGTCAAGCCCCTATCACATGATATGATCATCACATGAATGTTTGCACTATTGTCCAATTTAGGCGCCATTGTGCAGTTAAACTCGGCCTTTTTTTACTACAACAGCTACATATATTTGCAAGAGGCAAGCTATTGTTTGAGCACTCACGTTTGAAGCGGCGTAAGCCCTATTTAAAACGCCGGTTTTTGGTTACACCGGGAAGAACCAGCGAGACACATGCTTCCTGTTTATACTTGAACGCACATGCCCAGAGTGTGCGAATGGTCACGTGATATACGTTTTTGGTGGAGTAGTGTGGACGGAGATATGTTCAGAAACGCTGGGTGAAACGCTAATGTGGACGTGGATCGTTTTCATGCTAAAATGCCGTTTTAAAACTAAAACACACTAGTGTAAACGGGGCCTCAGTCTTCCTCCCCACCCATCTTATAAATTAAATCTGTTAATCTGCAAAATATTACCAAAAAGTACCTTATTAGATTAAAACAATCTTTGTTTAGTGAAAAGAGTATCATAGTATATTACTGAACTGTAGGACTGGATGCTTACGCTGCTATTCTAAACCAACAATCGGAGGAGAGAGCAGTTGAAGGGGATGGTGTGTGTAAATTAATCATTTTCTGACATTTTACAAAATTTAACTCCATCAAAGTTGTTATCATCATTAATAATGTGAAATAATCTCACAGCTCTGAAGCAGGCAAAGTTTATCTAAGTTTAATAGACAGTAGAATAAAACATACTAATGTGTATCTTGTGTCTTAGATATATACTTTTAGTGTTTGTATGTCATATCTTATCATGAAACTTGGCCAGGACTCCCTGGAAGAAGAGACTTCTCTTAATCTCAATGGGACCTTCCTGGCAAAAATAAAGGAATTAATAATAATAAGTGTATAGAGATACTGAACTGTAACATGTGCACTGCTCTGTTGAAATGATGGTAAAACTTGCTGTATGACGCAATTCTTCCAGATTGACTTTTCTTTTCACACCCTGAGCAAAGCATTGTCAGACGTGAGTGAAAAACCAACCCCCAAAACCAGCTGAACTATTGTGAAACCAAAGGTGAGGAGATAGGGGAGAAGTACATTAAAGGTGCGGAGATAGTGAGGAGATAGGAGAAAAGTACATTAAAGGTGCAGTAGGTGACTGTCTTCAGAAGCATGCTTTGTTGTGCTGGTTGAAAGTCTCTTCACATTCCAATAATAATGACTAAAGTAAACGATCTACATGTGTTTATGTGTATTTTTGTATTCTGGGTAAGGCGTAAAACAAAAAAATGTTCATCCAATTAAATATTTTTGGGCCGACATTTCCAGCCTGATCTCACGAGAAAACGTAAGCGTTTTACGTTTTGCCAGTTTAGTGGCTAACTCGTACAAATTTATACGAGTTCACCCAACCCCACCGCTAAACCCAACCGTCATTAGTTGATGAGCAAATCGTACTAAATTGTACGAATTAGATTGTTCGAATTCATTCAAATTATCCACTAAATCAAAAGTTACGAATTGCTGTGAGATAGCGTTGACATTTCCCAAACTTTTGATAAGTAACCCAAAACTGTCTGTCAACAAATTGTCACCTTAAAATTATAAGGTTCTATCTGGCATTTTAGTCAAAATTGAGTTATTGATATATTCTTATTAATTGGCAACTTAAGTTGTTTACATGAAGACGTTTTATTTACAAAACAAATGTTACACACACGTACTGTTTGCTATAGAATGCAAAAACTTTGAAGCTCAATATCTCAAAATCATTCAGAACGCAGATAGAACCTTATAATCCCGTGACGAAATGTACATTTGTACATCTGTGCACCACTGTTCACGCAGATTGCCATTTGAGCATACATGTGTGCATGCGCGCCGCGTGTTCATGTGCATACGAGACAACCTCTGCAGTAAAAACACAAATGCTGGATCAAAACTTTTTAAAATCCTGAATCAGTATTGGAGTTAGTTTTGCTCGCTGGAGGAAGGACGACACCATGGCTGAAGTATTTCTGTTAGACAGGAAATGTTCTCATTTAAAACTATTTTAGTCACGCAAAGCTGATGTAGATTGTGTTGTTATGAATGGGTTATATGCACAGAAGTGTTGTTCAACCACTGAAATCTCCCGGCGATAGATTAATGTGACTATTTTTAGTTTCATAAGGTCCTTTTACAGCATCGATAATGTCGATTTTTATTTAGTTGAACAACAAAACATCAGTAAATAGCACTATTCCGCCTAGCATGCTGTACTGAGCTGAAGTTGGTTTTATATTCACATTGGTTCATTTTTGAATAATGACAACCTGTGACGAGCTCCCTATATTGTTTACCGCTGCTCTGAAGATTCAGTCTGAAATAGCATGCAAGCAACGTATGGCTTAGTGATAAGTGTAACTTCCTGCACGCCGTCGGCCAACCACAAAGCATACAGTAGTTGCTTTAGAACAAAACGCATGAGAGAGTGAGACTAGCAATCCTTGCATGCCTGAAATATTGCACATTATGACAAGTTAAGTTAAACTTTATTGTCCTTGACAGGAAATTTGCTACGAGCATCACCACATTGCTGCAGACATCCATTAAAAAACAGACAACAAAAACAATACAATATACAGTAGTTACAATAATTATAATGCTAATTAAGATAAACTGTTGTTAAGTAAACCCACTGAAACTGGTACAAAGATCTCATATTTTAGTTCAACCTACACTTTGGGACTCTATATCTCCTACCAGAGGGAAGCAGTTCATAATGTTGAAACAAAAAATGAGTTGCATCATTCAGAATCCTTTCCACCTGATTGAGGACAAACCTCATATCAAACTTGAGGATTAAAATATTCCATGTGCCCAACAATTTTCCATCCTGTCTTTAAAAGATGCATCAACATAGATTTACACTGTACAGATAGGTTGCCAGACTACCCATATCTAACAATGCTTTCCAGAACAGCTTTATAAAACAGGAACATAAGCTTCTTGTTAATTCAAAAAGACGTAACCTCCGTAAAAAATACAATCTCTGGAGTAAACGAGAACAAACCCATTCTATGTGTTTTTTTTCCATGTGAAAGAACTGTCAATGTAAAAGCTCAAGTACTTGTAGGTCTCTGACTGAGTAATAGGATGGTCGTGTACAACCACTTGATGATGGTCACCTATATACTTTGGGTCAAATACAATCTCTTTAGTTTTCTTAGTATTTATTTTTAGCTTATTTATATCACACCAATAAACAAACCAGCTAATTTCTGACTGATAGATAACAGTAAAGTAAACTTAGCATTTAGAAGACAAGTTTTGCTTGCTACACAACTGAAATCGTGCTAGATATAATAGGTTTTTTGTTCGGAATTGTAGTATTATAAAAGACTATAAAGTTTTCTAACTGTCCAAGCTCGATCCTGGAGGGCCAGTGTCCTGCAAATTTTAGTTCCAACCCCAATTAGACACACCTGGGCTAGCTAATCAAGCTCTTTCAAGGCTTTCTAGAAACATCTTTGCAGGTGTGTTGAGGCAAGTTGGAGCTAAAATCGGCAGGACACCGGCCCTCCAGGACCGAGTTTGGACACCCCTGATCTAGTGGGTCTCTGTCATCTTTAAGGTGTGCGTTCATGTTTCAGGAGGCGTGGCTTTGAACGGCAGTGGAGGGACCGTGCTTCAAACATATTATGCTAATTGCTAACCGGTTAGCATTTTGCCAGATCACCCACAAATATGATTCTTTTCAGCCGTGGCTAGACATGGTATACACTGATTGTACAATAAAATACTTCAATATCTCAAACAGATCGATATTGATTTCACCACTACAAAGTTGAGGTCATAAACTGTCAAATGACACCAAACATGACAAAAAGTTAAATGCCAAAGATGTTTATCAGAGGTGTAGGAACCAGGAGGACTCGTCCTGTCCATGAAAAGTCCCAGCAGTCCTTCATTGGCATAGAAGTGACCACAAGGCCCTGTTCACACCCGGGATTAAGATGTGTTTTCATCAATCCGATCGCAAGTGGACAAAGGAGACACATCAGCGTTCACACCTGACATCTAAATGTGTTTCTTTTGTCCACCAATCTTTCTGATAACGATGATGATGGGTCTGTGTGCGGGTGGTGGATTTCTCTCTTTAACACTAGGGAAGTTAGCACAATTTACATAATTTACAAATAAAAAGCTTTTAAAAGTAGTCTACCAGAACAATTGAAAACACTTTAGAAATAGGTTTCTTAATGTAGTGACTAATGAAAATATAGATAATTGATATGTTTTATTGCATAATGTTACGTCCCGACCAGTTTAGGGTTGGCAGGAACAATAACAAAAGCATAAATTTAACTTTCAAATAATAAATTTAGGGTTTTCCCTTTCTCCTCTTCCCGGCTCACAATAATCATAACCAGTTTATCAAGGAATAACAAGGCTTATTTTTTAAACAATAAAGACCTCTGAAGCATATTCTAAGGCCTAGAGTAGGGGCGTAAAGTAACTAGGTGTCAAACACATGGATGATTATTTTTTTCCCCTTATTAACTCCTGCCTAGACTCTTTATTTACAGTTGTAGTATGTATACATGCTGTTGTTTCTATTAAATGTGTTTAATATTTTAGAGCTTAATTCAGGTGAGTAAGAAACATCATGCAAACGATGAGGAATGATCACGCAATAAAAGACGGATCACTCAAAACATGTCCAACACATGCATGATTTCTTTTTTCCTATTAACTCCTGCCTAGACACTTTACTTACAGATGTAGTGTGTATAGATGCTGTTGTTTCTATAAAGTGTGTTTAATATTTTAGAACTTTGAACTTATTTCAGGTGAATAAAAAACTTTATGCAAAGGATGATGAATGATCACGCAAAAACACGACGGATCGCTCAAAACACGCATTATCCAAAGGTTTCGAAGCTTAAACTTGCGTTTCTGAAGGTTGTTTTGAATAGAATAAAATAATTAAAAGGACATTAAAGGCTTTGCACAGGAATAAAACTTTTCCAAAGATGTAAAAACACTAGTTCACCGGCGCTACACGAGATCTGCTGTTCGAAAAGAATGAAACAGCCATATTTCAAAAATTATGTTTATTTTTGTAAAGAAAAATAGATTAAACATATCGTGACTTTTCAGAGATTTCTTGTCCTGTAATACAAAAGCCATTATCAACAGTGTTGGGTGTAACGCGTTACTAAGTAACTAATTACTGTTCATTTTTAGGTATTTTTAGGTATTTTAATTACAGTTACTTATAATGTACCTGCGTTACATTGTAAAATAATTAAACTCGCTAATTAATCTTACACAATTTTATTAATTTATGTTCTAAAGGTAAAAGTAAACTCTGGCCCTTTAAAATCATCGTAGTGCAGGTGCATGTGATAGCGCCGCGCGCCAGTTTGCTGCTAGTCATAAAGCGGAAGATGTCGGACTCAGCTGAAGCGAGTGGCTGTTTTATGAAATGAAAATATTCCCAGACAAGAACATTACAGTATTAATCAATTTATTTTTCCTCATTGCGCGCCTGCGTGCTGTAGCGTGTGGCTTTTTCAAGGCTATCGGGCACCTTACATGGCTTGTTAATTACTATGAGAAAGGCTAGGATGACTACGCAGATGTGACAGAGGGAGTCAGCGTATTTAACATGACTGATGCTGCTCTGTTTACAGAGTAATAAGACACCTTTTGCTCGATCGGATCACAGGTAAACAAGAGAGACACAATCCAGTTCAAAAACATGCCGTATAAATCTTAAACCTTTTGTCCACTTCCGATCATACTGCACGGGTTTTCATTCTAATACCGTCAAAAATAATGCTTTTTTTGTAAAGATTGCCTGATCCTGCCTGATTGATAGATATGCAGAATAATATTTAAGAAGGTTACATTGCGTACTAAAAATTATTATGCATGTAAATATTATAGATTTTTTTAAAAATAGAATATAATAAAGATGATTCAGAAAACTAAACTGCTAAACTATTTCATGTTTGACTCATATGTTTCATCTAAGTATTTATTATTTACAGAGTTAAATTTTTATTATTTGTCCACTCAAGGTTTATAGGGATTTCAAGAAGTATTTAGTTTAATTACTTATTGAGTAATTAAGTTACTTTTCAGACACAGTAATTAGATAAGTATTTTAAATACAACATTGATCAAGTAATTAGTAATTAATTACTTTTTTAAAGTAGCTTACCCAACACTGATTATCAATAGCAGATTAAATCAACCTCTTCAGCTGCTGGTTTATGAATGAGCTCAACAAATGGAGAGAAGGTTGTGTTTAGCGGCTGTTTGGCCGGATTCAACCACATTTACATACACATTGTCTGAGCAATCCAATCTAATGTGTTTTCGACTGCCTCTGGAAGTGGGATTTTTGAAAGCATTTTCCACTTGTAATCGGATTGCCGAAAATGCATCTTAATACATCTTAATTTGAATCTCAATACAAAGTTGCCCATCTAGAACAACAGTGGGGAATGTTGATATTGGAGAGCCACTATCCTGCAGAGTTCAGTTCTAACTCTGAAAAAAACCCATGCATAAATACTTAAGGTTACGTTCACACTGCGAGGCCTAGTGCTCAATTCAGATTTTTTTGTCAAATTTTGTTGCATCGCTGTTCACACTGTTGTTATAAATGTGCTTAATATTTGCAGTGTGAACAGATTATGGTCCTAAACTGACCTGCATGCGCAAAAGTACAGTTATGGACAGCACAAAATGTCTAATTATGCACACAGTGTGTAATGTATGAAGTAAGCACGTTGTCAGATTATGCTTAATGGGCTAGTTGCACATGACGGCGCTAGTGAGCTTCCAAGACGCAAGTGTGTGCATCTTTACTTCCGGTCGCATAGAACTAAGAAGGAAATTTCACATTTTCGTTACCAAAAATGAGCACGTTTAAAATAAAAAAACTAAAATAAAGTAGTTTATCAGCGACGGGAGAAGACATCCTCACTACACTGCTGCACACCTTCACTGCACTGATTTGCTTTCATTCTTTCCCTGTTGAGGCCGAGTTCGTGCTCAGTGGTAAATGAATGAATGAATGAATGAATCATGTCTTTTGTAGCGGTCGTTTCTCTGCGTTGTGTTATAATTATTATTTTTTTGTTATTAAAACGACGCTCCACACAAACATGGTCATGCTTAGGTGATTTCATTTCCCTCCCACATAACACGCACCAGGCCATCTCAATATCAGCCGAGTCTGTTTGGCGTTTCCTCTCAACAGACAAGAGCATGAGCTCTCAACATCTCACACTATACAACATACATGCATATGAGATGTAGAATATCACAGAGTGTAAATATAATAATAGTAATATGGTAGTAATAATACAATTAAATAATCCTCCTTAAATAAAAATATAATAATTCTTTACTACAGCATTAGCGTTTCTTAGATAATAATACCTGCATAACACACAATTAGGCAAACTCTCAATATCAGTTGAGTCTCAGCAGGTGTTAAACAGAATTATGGTTAGGATGTACACTGCACACTAGTAGGTTTTGTAGGACAAGTGATCGCAACACAATTTCAGTAAGCACTGAGCAGGAACTCCAGCATCAACAGGGAAAGAATGAAAGCAAATCAGTGCATTGAGAGTTTGCAGCAGTGTAGTGAGGATGTCTTCTCCCGTCGCTGATAAACTACTTTATTTTAGTTTTTTTTTTTATTTATCTTAAACATGCTCATTTTTGGTAACGAAAATGTGAAATTTCCTTCTTAGTTCTATGCGACCGGAAGTAAAGATGCACACACTTGCGTCTCGGAAGCTCACCAGCGCCATCATGTGCAACTAGCCCATATGTTTATTGCCCTTTTCACAGACAACCGTGGTGTAGTTCATGAATTGTAAAGGGTTGTTCTGCTACTACTAATGTGTATTTAGCCATTTGAAACCTAAAATAAGCCTTGTGATTGAAAACACTGATCATTTGTGATTTATGACAAGCGCGATGCGAGTCTTTCTGACCACGGGTGTAGTGAACTCAAAGGTTAATGCGCAGCCGCAGACTGAACTGTGAAGGCAGAGGTGGTTTATCTCTGTTTGCACTTCATTTTACTTCGTTATATATAACAGGCACATGCAGGAGGGGGGTTTGGGTACTCGAACACCTACCCCTTTTCTCTCTTTGAGAGAAAGTTCATGCTTAAAAATTAAGTGCCCCCTCCTTTGCGCATGGATCCCGTATCCGCAAAACTCCCCCAATGCTCATCAGCTTTGTGATCAACTCATGTCCCAATCGTTAACCAGATTGGTTAACAAGCACCAAATTGCCTTCAATTTAAAAAATAAAAATAAATGAAATACCACCTTTCTGTGGTAATTACCCTGTGTGCCATCTATATGCTGCTGAGGAGTAGATGATGTTTGCAGCACAGAATGATGACGCATGTCGCTCAAAGATTATGTAAAAGTCACATAAAATCCGACATAACCGTTTACACTGCAGTCGCATTGCAAAACATCAGATCTAATACATCCAGATCTAATACAAAACATCTGATTTAATAGTACATACGAAAGTGGCACAAATCTGAATTAAAAAGATCAGATTCTATGTGGTTTGGTCTGTTCACACTGTCAAGACAAAACCGGATCTGAGTCAAATGTGGGCAAAAAAAATTGATTCGCGCCACATTTGCCTGCAGTGTGAAAGTAGCCTAAGGCCCCGTTTACACTAGTGCGTTTTCGTTTTAAACGCATAAGTTTTGCTACGGTTACGCCATCCGTCCACACTACGCCGGAGTTTTGGAGCCGTGAAAACGGAGCGTTTTAGAAACGCTGGAGAGGCCGTTTTCATTCTAAAACGCTGCTGCTGCGTCTCAGTGTGGACGTGGGAAAACGGAGACATTTAAAAAAGGAGGCGTGGCTGCTGAGATCCGCTACATGATTGGGGCTTTGGGTCATTGCGTAACCTTCCCTTATTCGTCAAGCGCACATGGCTATAACGTCACCGGAAAACAGCAATACCAGCCTTCTCTGTAAACACTGTGTTTTCGATAGCCATGGATGTTTTATTTTCATTTCTTACTTTAAGTAACAACTCAACCTCGTCGTCTGTCCACAAAAAGACCTCTCTTGCTTTCTTTGCCTTTGCGTTCATCGTTCAACCAGCGTTTGTTGACTAACAATAACCAAATGCCGAGCGAGACACATGCTTCCTGTGTATACTTGAACGCGCATGCCCAGAGTGCGCGAAAGGTCACGTGATAAGTTTTTGGTGGCGTAATGTGGACGGAGATCTGTTGAGAGACGCTTGGGTAAAACGCTAGTGTGGACGCAGATTGTTTTCATGCTAAAACGCCAAAGACACAGTTTTCAAAGTCAATTCCTGACGGACAGCAGCTCTGCATGGTTTAGTTTAAGGTCACTTTATTTTGATGATCTGTTGAATTAAAGTAACATTGCATCTACATGTCAACTAATTCTCATTAGATTATAAGTAGACTGTTAGGTTGGGGTTTGGGTTAGTGTAAGTTGACATGTACCTGCAAAGTTTCTTATAGTCAGTTAAATGTCTGTTGAGTGTCAGTATCAACAGATATCAAGCAGACCAACTACTAATACTCAAATGGACCATCAAAATAAAGTGTTATCTAGTTTAATATCAATTAAACACACCTGATCAAATGAAAGTCCTATAGGCTTGTTTGAAACCTGCGCTGAAAGGTGTATTAATACTTGGGTAGGGATGAGAGTCGCAGGAGAAGAGTGAGCCTATTGGAGTGAGTGTTTATCAAGTGTCGAATCCTGTGGAGAAGCTTCATATGGAAACTGTTGTTTTGTTGAAGCAGGGTTGGAATGAACCTTTGCAGGACTGCAGCCCTCCAGGAATTGAGTTTGACACCCCTGACCTAAGACCTTTATGAGAAAGTTCAGTTGTGCTTGTGGGTTGGAACTAAACTATGTAGGGACACCGGTACTACAGGATCAATGTTCCACACCCCTGCTGTAGTATGTTGAGATTTCATGATCATGTGACTGCTCTGATTAGATTGACCTGTGGACAGAATACAACTTTTAAAACAGAGGCACTCAACACAGAAACAGGAGCACCAAGGTGGTTAGTCATGGGGTATATTTGGCTATTTATCAGGGGCAATAGGAACTTTTGAGATGAAGACAGTCAGGGTGGGATTAATTCAATTCAATTCAATTCACCTTTATTTGTATAGCGCTTTTACAATGTAGATTGTGTCAAAGCAGCTTCACATAGAAGGTTATAGTAAATTGAAAATGTCAGTTTAGTTATTAGCTAGTATATTATTAGCTAGTATATAGCTGAGTTCAGTTCAGTTCAGTGTTGTTTAATATTCACTACTTAGAGTTCAAACACTGAAGAGTAATCCATCGGTGCGCAGCTCTAGCTGCAGTCTAGGCGCCGGACGCTGGAGAACTCGAGGCTCGTCTGTCCTTGGAGGGTCACAGGAATCCGTCTCTTGCTTGCTACTCCACCAAGCAGCTGCTCAGGATACAGCGAGGTCCAGGGTTAAGGAGCCTTGGAATCGTCTCGTCACGGGTCTTGGATCGCATCAGTGGGCTGCATAGTCTCTGGGGGCCTCGGGATGAGTATCCCTAGTTGGAATAGAGAACAAAGTTGGAATAGAGAACAAAGTTGGAATAGAGAACAATTGGAATTAATAATAATAATAATAATTCCTTACATTTATATAGCGCTTTTCTGGGCACTCAAAGCGCTTTACACACAATGGGGGGGATCTCCTCATCCACCACCAGTGTGCAGCATCCACCTGGATGACGCGACGGCAGCCATTTTGCACCAGACCGCACACCACACACCAGCTGATTGGTGGAAAGGAGACAGAGTGATATAGCCAATTAGGATATGGGGATGGTTAGGAGGCCATGATGGACAGAGGCCAATGGGCAGATTTGGCCAGGATGCCGGGGTTAAACCCCTACTCTTTTTCGAAGAACATCCTGGGATTTTTAACGACCACAGAGAGTCGGGACCTCGGTTTAACGTCTCATCCGAAAGACGAAAATTAGTGATCTAGTAGCTCATCATTGCTTTTGGGCCTAGAATTGATAAGTGGAATTCAGGTATAAGGATCTTAATAGGGATAGAGACAGAATGTCATCTGAAGGCCATGCCCACCGGGAAACAGTGCAACCTGTTTCATTGACCATGTTATGCAGGAAGCAAAAAGTTCTCAACATCCTCTCCCTGCTTAAAGGTCCACAAAACCCCCCAGTGTCAGCGTGGTGTTTTCACCTCTAGTTTGGAAAAGCTCAAGAAAGTGGGTGTGTCCAGCTCTGTTTAGGTAGGAGTGTCGGGGGAGAGAAAGAGGGAAGGTTTTGCATATATATGGGAGTTTCCATTTGTGCACGCGCTGACATTTAAACAAACACACAGACGCAGGGTGAGAAAGACAGGGACTATGTTTATATGGACTTCAGTCATCTAATTATTTGCCAAATTAATAATTCGTGGACTTTAACTGCAGTTTGGCACTTTAACGTTTATTCACGAACATTTCCTGCGTGTCCCTCGTGACAAACGATAAATTTAATGTTAGTAACTGCTGAAGGAGTGCAGATTTAATGGAGTATTTGAAACGCACGGCGTATTTCCGGAAAAAAAAATCCTCCGCATTTCTCGGTAACTAGATGCACTCGGTAGGTAGCGTCAGAAAGCCGTGTCTGTATACACTAATCTGTCACTAAATGCGGCGAAAAATCTACGCGACAGTAATCGTTTGATTAAGATGTTTACACTTTACACGTATCTTTCAGTCTATAATACTGTAGTGATAATAACGTGCTGTAAACTCAGCAACAGTTCTAATCATTTGACTAAGGTCTGTCCTTAAACACTGAAAGAGTATTGCAGACGAAACCAACTAACTTTACCATCTTCATAAACAAACAAACACCACTAAACGCCTACTTACCGATCAGGTGACATGTTCTCTGCAAACGTATTTATGATGCGTGGTAATGCACCACTGTATTCCAACTGCTTGGGTCCACACGCGAGCTTTACTCTCATCTCGGGGAAATGGAAACAAAAACTTTGTTGCGCCACATTTATCAATGCAACACCGACGAACCAATCCTCTCGGCTGGCGACAAAACGTAGCATCTCTCTTGAAAATTGTCACAGGTAAACAGCCTCAAAAATTTGTTTCAAACCGGAAGAACGAATTTGCTCGAAATAACGCAAAAACTACCAATTTTAAATTTTTTGTCAATTATATGTGTCCTAATAGTGTTTATAGCAGCGTGGGACACATATATGACTGTCAACAGCCCAAAAAATGTGTTTTGCTGTTTCATGGCCCTTTAAACCCTGGGAACTTTGGCTTTGTTCATGGCGCTGACTGGATGCTGGGCCCCCACATCCATCAGTGAGTCTCGCTCTTTCTAGCCTGGACAGCTTGCCGTGTTGATTCTCGAAGACCTTGTAGATTCAGTAAATAGTGTTACTCTCTTGCTGCAGCAGGAGAAATGCATTGAGCTGATGTGGACTTGGAATGAACAGATGGAAGTTCTTTCTCTATCCTTTTCTTTTGTACACAGGTGCAACCTCATCAGGGGTGAAAAACAACCAGATCTAGACTAGCAGAAAACTGCTCAGAGCAAAACCACATTTACACATTCTTCATGTGTAAGGTTCTAAGGGCAAGATCTCGAAATCGTAAAATGGGTTGTTACTGATTATTCAACACAAATATGTCAAACATGAGTTGTTAAGGAGAACATTATTAATATTGATCTTAAATGAGTCCAGCAGCACTACAGTTTCTCTCTCTGTTCTGCTACTGGCAGGAGTCTCTTGGTTGCAACTTATGAATTGGGGAATTTGACCAATGGTTTCATTTATGGGCATGTTTCCCACACCGTAGACCAGCATATTTAGCCTGAGTGTTAAACTTGTGCATTATGTATTATTTTTCAATAATCAAATGGACAAGAGCCAATTATTTTGCTTACACTATAGTGACCACACCTAAAGACATGGTTCAGATGTTGTATTTCAGGACAGGTCAGGTTTTGTCCTCAAACAGCTCCTGTATGTAGTTCTTGTTGCTTACACATCTTCTCCAAAGGCTTTAGCTTTGTTTTGAGTAGAATGTTGAAGGCTTTGAAATAACTGTTCAGTGTAGTAATGAGCTGTAATGCAGTCAAGATATGCCTGGGATAAGTATATATCCGTGTGGTTCCCTGAAAATGATGGCACACTTCATAATGTTCATCACAAGCAAGTTTTAAAATGAACTTGAAGTGTGTTTCGACTGAATCTATAATAAAAGGGCTAGTTCAGCCAATAATGAAAATTTGAAAATATATTATACACACTTTCCAAGAGATGGGTTGTGGCTGGAAGCGCATCCGCTGCGTAAAACAAATGCTGGATAAGTTGGCGGTTCATTCCGCTGTGGCGACCCTAGATTAATAAAGGGACTAAGCCGAAAAGAAATTGAATGAATGAATTATACACACTCAGAAATAAAGGTACATGAGTTGTCACTGGGGTGGTACCTTTTCAAAAGGTACACATTTGTACCTAAAGGGTCCATATTAATACCTCAAGGGTACATATTAGTACCTAAAAAGTACAAAAGTGTTCCTCTTAAAAATTTTAGGTACTAATATATACTTTTGCAGTACCAATATGGACCCTTTAAGTACAAATGTGTAACTTTTGAAAAGGTACCACCCCAGTGACAGCTCGTGTACCTTTATTTCTGAGAGTGTAGACTGCTAACTCGATTATAAAGCAATGGCATGAAGTTAAAATGTCTTAATGAATTTTTTTCTTACTAACACTCACATTTTCTCTCTACAAAGCATTCGTTGATGGGTGTGTGGTGTTGTTGTGATGGTTTTTATCAGCTGCTCATTCACTACAAAGGATTCTTCAAGTGAAGAAACTAACTGATCCACATCTTGGATGGCCTGAGGGTGAGTGGATTTTCAGCATTTTTTTTATTTGTTAAAGTTATTCAGGTTTGCAAGGAACACAGATTTTAACAGTGTTAAAGATCATTCATTAACTCGAGAACATGCCGAAACTCAAAATGTCAGAGACGTTATTTCAACTTGATTTACGGGACGCTACAGAAGATCGATCCAGACCCATAAAAAGAATTACTGCTAGATAACGATCACCTGTGTCCCTGACATTGACAGTTTTCCCTGACAGTGATCCTGGAATAAGCAGTGATCCATCAGATCCTGAAGGTCAGAAAGTATAGATTATTGTTGAACAACTCATTTTATCAGGGTAAAATAACACAGAAATCTAACATTGGTACTTCAATCTCCTCGGTCTGCTTAGAGAAGCTGTCAATCACAAGTGTCAATCACGATGACACACATTTTTTTTTTTTTTTGGGTTCAAGTTTCATTGGTTAACATGCGGGAGGCGGGCTTGCAGACTTGCACTGCAGCCAGCTCCCAGGGGGTGATCTAACAGCCGGCAGCGTAACAAAGGGGGCATGTGGCACACTTGGTTTTGAATATATATAAAAAATAAAGGAGGTAAAAATATGTAACAGTCACAGTTGTAACAGGTTGTATTAAAATTGTTAATTAATGAAATCCATTGAAAGTGATAATGAAGGCACCTGGCCAATTTTGGTGTCCATTAATCAAAATCTGTACTTTGCAGTTAACCCATCCACGTGCGCACACAGTAATGGACACACATGTACACCAATGCAAGTCTGACTATGCAGTGTGTTTTGTAGTTCTAAGAATAAAATAAATATTTATTTAAAAAAAACCTGCCATGATGGAGGTGACAATCCCATTTTTTCCACAGATCTATGCTTAATGTGAAAGATTTTGATAGAAGAAAAAGGCCCACAGTGGCTTCTCCTACCTCTTTAAAAAATGGTAAGAATGGTTAGAAATTTTTAGTAATTTTTTGTAATTTTCTGGAAAGGTCTGTAATGTGTGAACAGGCTCTTTTTGAAAATGCTGGTAAATTCGTTCTGGCAATTTTCCAGAAAGAGAAGTTGTAACATTAGCGGTAATTTGCTGCGCCGTGTGAACACAGAAGGAAAAATACCAGAAAGAGGGCGTTCACTCTTAGAACACAATGACGTGAGACGTCTACTCCATCAAAACATTCAGACACATTCACATCTGCGCTGTTTATGAAAATAAAAGCCTTTGAATATTTTTCCAGACACATTTAGCTGCTAGATGTTAGTCAGAAAACGTTTCTATGTTCCTTAAATTATCAATAAAATGTATATGATAAACTGATGTTTGTTTACCTTCAAGCTCCGCTTCAGCTGCTTGACCAGCCTGATCTCACGAAAAAACATAAGCATTTTACGTTTTGCCAGTTTATTGGCTAATTCGTACGAGTTCAGTCGTATGAAAATGTACGATTTAAAAAAGGAGGCGTGGCACCCAACCCCACCCCTAAACCCAATCGTCATTGGGTGATGAGCAAATCGTACTAAATTGTACGAATTAGATCATACGAATCAGCCACTAAATCAAAAGTTACAAATTGCCGTGAGATAGCGTTGGCTTGACACATGTGCACGTGAAGCAGGCGGTGAGTGCCAGCACACAAACATTATGCACACAAAGTGTTCCTCCATATGTTTTAATCGAAGTTTTTTTACAATACTCATCCATCCACAGAATCTGTAATGTAGTCAAATGTGTAAACAATTAGCTGCGGTACACGCTTCTGCCTTTGGATGTCTCTGGGAAAAAGCAGCTGCATGAATGCTAAAGCTTTATACAAAAGTGAAACCATCAACAAAAGCCTGACCGCTTCTATGTTTACAAATACAAGTGCAGCCATTTAGAGGTCATTTCTGGTTAATGATGTCAGAATTTACTGGAATTCTGGAATGGATGTGTGAATGGTCTTTTCTGGAAAAATTTAGCAACAACTTGCCTGTGTGAACAGCGCTTTTTTTAATTTACAGATAAAGTCGTTCCGGTAATTTTCGTTAAATTTCGTTCCAGCTTTTGAGTTAAATATCCCTTTAAAATAAATTAATTGTAAAAGAATGCTGATCAAAATAAACACATTCAGATCATCCGACACTTTCAGATGATTGCAAATGTTTATCAGAAACTCTTTCAGAAATATTTCTTTCCTTGCATTTATAAGCCAATCAGCCTGGAATTTTCATGCAGGACATTAAACCCTTGCTATTATGTGGATATATGTGGAGCCATTAAATATTACCGTTAAATGACAAGTAATTCACACAAAACTTCAAATAAAATAGTTTATTACCAATATTTTGGTTTGGTTATGACTGAATTAGTTACAAAATAAATGTATGAAAATCATGGAATGATGAAACATAATAATAATTGTACTCAGCTTAAAATGTAAAAACGTTACCTGAGAAAGAGACAAAAAGTTCAAAGCCTTGTTTTATCATATCCTTCTGACTGTAGAAGCTTATTTGTTTGGATTTAATAACTAATGTTATATTATATAATGCATTTCAGTTTTAAATATTGTCGTTTGAATTGTTTGCATTTGAGAACATAGATTATTCATATGTGTTGTTCAGATAAATATTCTGTGCATTTTGCATTGAGGATATGTTGAATGTTAAAATTTATGCGTGGGCCCTTCAAGAACTGCATCTGTTAAATCTGACGGCAGTGCGTCTTTAGAAGACAGCGGAGTCACACAGTTTTTCTTTACCGCATCCGTGATGGTTGAAATTTGAGACTATATTTTGTTTACTTTATTTTTATTTGTTTATGTATGACTGAGTGAAGATTAAAAGACAACATCTGACAAGAAACGGACTTCATAGATTTCTTTATTGGACACGGAGCGAGTAAGAATGAAACTGAAACCATGAAACGCACTCACAACTGGGTTGGGCTGTCTGGGACGGTCCTCAAATGGTTCGGATCGTACCTTGAAGGGAGAGGTTACTATGTCAGTATAGGTGACCATAGATCGAGGTGGACACCCATGACATGTGGAGTCCCACAAGGCTCAATTCTGGCACCTCTCCTGTTCAACCTTTATATGCTCCCTCTGAGCCAAATAATGAGAAAGAACCAAATCTCCTACCACAGCTATGCTGATGACACTCAGATCTACATAGCCTTACTGCCTAATGACTACAGCCCCATTGACACCCTCTGCCAATGCATTGATGAAATTAACAATTGGATGTGCCAAAACTTATAGAAAACTGAAGTCATCACATTTGGGAACAGAGATGAGGTTCTCAAGGTGAATGCGTACCTCGGCTCTAAGGGTCATACAACAAAAAATAAGGTCAAGAATCTTGGTGTGACTCTGGAGTCAGATCTCAGTTTCAACAGTCATGTCAAAGCAGTAACTAAATCAGCATACTATCATCTCAAAAACATTGCAAGAATTAGATGCTTTGTTTCCAGTGAAGACTTAGAGAAACTTGTTCATGATTTTATCAGCAGCAGGGTGGATTACTGTAAAGGACTCCTCACTGGACTTCCCAAAAAGACAGTCAGACAGTTGCAGCTCATCCAGAACGCTGCGGCCAGGATTCTGACCAGAACCAGAAAATCAGAGCACATCACACCTGTCCTCAGGTCTCTACACTGGCTCCCAGTTACATTCAGAATAGATTTTAAAGTATTATTACTTGTCTATAAATCACTAAATGGCCTAGGACCTCAATACATTACAGATATGCTGACTGAATACAAGCCTAACAGATCACTCAGATCTTTAGGATCACATAAACTAGAAACTCCAAGAGTTCAGGGTGAATCTGCTTTCAGCTATTACGCCCCTCGCTGCTGGAATCAGCTTCCAGAACTGATCAGATGTGCTCCAACATTAGGCACATTTAAATCAAGACTGAAAACACATCTGTTTAGCTGTGCCTTTACTGAATGAGCACTGTGTTACGTCCGACAGATCGCACTATTGTGTCTTTCTTTTCTTTTCATTCTTTTATAACTTGTCTTAACTCATTTTAATCTGGTTTTATCTGTTTTTTATTATTTGTTTTTATTTTCTTATACTTCAATTTTATTCCTGTTTATGTAAAACACTTTGAATTGCCACTGTGTATAAAAAGTGCTATAGAAATAAACTTGCCTTGCCTTACACTGAACAGAGCAACATCGATGACGTAAGCGTGCCCAGGCCCGAATGCAATGTGGTCGCGGGCCGTTGGGGGAGACGTGAGGGGGGGGACAAGCGTGCTTTGGCCCGGTTTAAGGGAACTGTACATAGTGTGAGTACGCCCTCAGGCCTTGTGGGCCAGTGTCCTGCACTGTGTAGCTCCAACTTCCTTTACCACGCCTGCCTGCAAATTTGTAGTACACCTAGAAAGAGCTTGATTAGCTGGTTCAGGTGTTTAATTGGGGTTGGAACTAAAATATGCAGGACACCAATCGTCCAGGACTGAGTTTGGACACCCCTGTTATAGACTTTTGCAGTTCCAGTAAGTAGTGTTGCTCTCTAGCTGCAGCTGGAGAAATGCATTGAGGTGATGTGGTTTTTGGACGATGGAAGTTCTGTCTCTCTCCTTTTGTACAGGAGTGCAAACCAGATAAAGAGTAGTAGAAAAACCACTTAAACCAAAACCACATTTACACATTTCCCACACAATAGACCAGCATATTATGTCTGAGTGGCTGTTACACCTTGGGTCGTGCATTATTATTCAATAATCGAATGGAGGAAGAGAGAATTTGACTTGATGTTAACCCTTTCAGCTGTCCTCATATAACGGATGTGGAGAATGACGCTGTAAGTGCCATTTTAATATGTCAAGGGGGAAAAAAATTATAGAAATGATTTAAGATCTATATATGTCATCACATTTCAAACTGATTTTAAAAATAAAAGATTATAGTGGGTTAAGTGAGATTAGATAATTAATTACAGTGGTTCCTCGGTTATAGCGGGAGTTATGTTTTAAAAAAAACCCACAATAAATGAAATCTGCGAAGTAGTCTGCTTTATTTCCTACAATTACTATAGATGTTTTAAGGCTGTAAAACCCCTCATTGCACACTTAATACACTTTTCTCAGACAGGCATTAACATTTTCACACTTTTCTCTCTCGTTTAAACACTCTCAAAGCTCAAACTTTTGTAGAAAAGGAATTCCAATATTTTAGAACGAAGCCTCAAGATCAAAACCTGTTGTCAGTATTAAATCAAAAGTAATTCACAGAATACTTCAAATGAAAAGGTTTAATAACAATATTTTGCTACGGTTACAACTGAATTAGTTACAAAATTACATGATAAAACATAACATTAACGGTTCTCAGCTTAATGTGTAAAACAGTTACCTGAGGAAGAGACAAAAAGTTTAAAGCCTCATTTTATCACTTCCTTGACCATGTGAACAGTTAATTGTACATGATTTTAAATGTGCTCTGCTCTCTGCCAACTGATGTGCTGTTATTGTTTTTCCTCAGTATGTGATGGCGTGATATGTTACGGGTCACTTTTTGGTGTCTCTACTGCTGCATATGATGCTAAAAGTTTCAGGATAGCGGACTATACTTATGATCCCATCCATGTCCATGGGTTTTGCATCAGGCGGTGAGGAGAAACGAATCCTCTGTAGGAGAGACGTGATGAACAGAAAGAGCTCCGTCCTCACCAACGTCTCACCCAGACACGTCCTCGGCCCTGATAAACAAACACACAAATCAGTCCAGCAACTTTAGCTTAAGAGGCCTTTTACTTGACAATGTTTTCAGCCAAAAAATAAAAGAAAAGAAACCTGGAAACTTTTAATCAATGACATTTTTGGGACTGAAAAGGTCTAATTTTGATTCTAAGTGCAAGTTTTTTTTTTAATTCTTAGTGCAAGTTTTTTTTTAAATCCCAACATTATTGCTAATGTGTGAACAGGGCCGTTGCATCCAGAGGTGACCTAGGGGGGCAGAGTTATCTAAAGCCTAAAGCTTTTAGTGCAGTTAAGCTACATTTTAAGTAGTACATTTTTAAGTAGCTAATAGCTTAGCTCATTACATTTTTAAAGTAGCTTGCCCAACACTGGAAGTATATAACAATAATAATAATAATAAAGATAATATAGCCTATTCGCCAAAGAATAGTTAGACTACCTGCTACACAGTGTTCTTTTTTTTTTATGGGTCATCATTGCATTTATAGAAATTTATAGACCTACTTTTCAGGTAATATGAAAAGATTTAATAAATCATTTTACTCATTTATTGTGCTGCATCCCAATTTGCATACTATCCGTCCTAAAAAAGTATTTGAAAATAAAAAAAATAGTATGTCCCAAATTGTAGAATGTTGAAAATAGTATGTCGCAGGTCCCCGGATGGTTTACTATTTCCGGTCAAAAATTTAAGGGTAAAAGCGTCCATACTCTAACCCAGGGGTAACTGGGTTAGCCAACTTGATCCTGGAGGGCCGGTGTCCTGCACAGTTTAGCTCCAACTCTAATCAAACACACCTGCTTATACGCTTATTTCACGTGGGCGCCATTTTAAAACGGGAAAGCGAGGCTACTGTGGGAAGAAATCCGGAAGTATAGGATCAACAATGTAAACATTGCTACAACATGCTGTGTGCTACAAACCTCCATCTGCTGCCGCAATTTCAAAATGCAGAAATGGTGTAAACATCACTTTAATATCATTCAGTTCAGTTTAATTTAAACAATTAAAAGCATATTAGGCATCAAACAACATCACTTTAAGAGTAATACGCTTAAGTGTCCTTCTAGACTTCAGTTCATAGCAGCAGGTAAACAATGTGGGGGCTTCCCTGCTACAGCCTATGTAACCCGGTGAGAGATAAAACAATGCAGTCACCTTTAGCACACCCTAGTGTTGTCTGTAATGGTGTCGTCCCGGTACTGGAGTTTTAAAAACCTCCATTTCCAGCTAACATGCAAGCACCGCTGAGCGCGTTCATAAGCTGCACTGAGTTGCCATAGTGTTCACCAGTGGTTAACAGAAAGGACTATGATTGGCAGTGAAGGTCATCATTTAACCGCTCTTCAAAGATTGCCGTAAGATCAGTCGATCCAAGCGGATCGCTCGTTTGCACTCGGTAAACATCAGCGAAGTGCCGCAAGTGTGGTGAACTGATGACCGTCAGGGCCAATCATAGACATTTCTGTTGAGCACGTGAACACAATGGCATATCAGTGGTGTTTAAGAACGCCATAAACAGTGCCTTAAATGTTGATGAGAAATTGAGTTTTTTTTACATTTCAGAACTGAAATTTTGTATTGTGACGAGTCTAATATAGTAGAGTTATATTGACGAGTACTATCTAATATAGACAAATGACTTTAGTTTGATAATTGGCATCTAAAACATGTGTTTGGGAAAGAAAACGTTAGCTAACTAGCGACATTTCCCTTAACTTAGTTCAAAATAAGCTCCCTTTTTATTGTCACTTTTCATTTAGAACAGACATTCGGGTCAGTCGGAAGAAAGTATGAAAGTATAAATATCTGTCACTTTCTCTTTGCTGATAACGTACTGCCAGGTACACAACATTCCTGTGTGACTCAGGCAATACTTTCGGGTGCACCGTAGCCTCGATTTTGCTGCCTAAAATGGCGGCCGCGTGAATTCAGTCTATAGATTTCTAGTGATCTTGAAGACACTGATTAGAACATTCAGGTGTGTTTGATTAGTGTTGGAGCGAAACTGTGCAGGACCCCGGCCCTCCAGGACCGAGTTTGCCCACCACTGCTTTAACCGCTGATATTGCCCACAGTACGTTGCGAATTGGATGTGAATTTGATTAAGACTACAAACGCGGGTGGAAAGTGTAAATAAACGACAACATGGTGGATGCCTGTGACCAAACGTCAAGAAGAAAGGCTTCGGTAAAGATGTTTCCATGATTGTTAATTCATATCTAGCCCACTGGAGAATATTTAAATCACGTTTTCTGTGATATTTAATCTGCAACAACAAAACTGACCTTATATAAAGACGCGTTTGGACATTAACATCGGAATAAAGAATTATCCAAAGACCTGAGGAGATTTCTCTGCATGAAAGACTTGTGAATGGGAGATTATCCTGCTGCTGCTTCTCCAATAAAGTAGGAAATTAAATATGAAAGAAATGTGGATGATTGACAGGGATCATCATAACTAAGCAACACAACGATCTGTTAATGAGGAAGTATTATGTCCCAAAGCTTGCATGCTCTGTACATACTTACTGTACATACAAAAGAGTACATACTTTTAGGGTGTAGTATAAGTATGCAGGTTGGGACGCAGCATTGGTGAGCTATTCGCTACTTCCCTACTGATACTGTTTGCTAAGAAGTTGACAGCGCCAACTACTGGCCTGGCATACACAATACAGCACTTTTGGTAGTTTTCGTGGATGCGTAATGCAAATCGTTTTTGAAAATGTTGTGGTGTATTTGAACATTTTTATAAATTCATGTAATTGTATCTTAAATCTGTTAAAATAAAAAAAAATGTAATTTTCAAATCTGTTAAAATTAACTTTACAACCAGCTGACTCACCCAGTGCAAAGGGAATGAAAGACTCTGGCTTGCTGTAGTGTCCGTTCTCATCCAGGAAATTCTCTGGGTTAAATGTGTCAGGATGCTTCCATTGCTCCTTATCGCTGAAAATTGCAGTGAAGTTTGTCATGACCACAGTTCCCTGAATGAGGAAAGTTAAGCAGAGCTGAAT
Organism: Danio albolineatus; assembly: GCA_903798035.1. Lineage (NCBI taxonomy): Eukaryota > Metazoa > Chordata > Actinopteri > Cypriniformes > Danionidae > Danio > Danio albolineatus. Next base: position 2,285,513 of record CAIGQQ010030611.1, on the reverse strand, counting down.
CAACCAACTTAACAAAACCAACTTAACAAAATTGATTTGTGCTGATATGAACAAAATGAACATGAAAAGCCAGGGCAGATGTCTATTTTTACAATCCATAAAATAACTTTATTACCTCAAACTCTCATTCATTACCTGAGGAATGTCGTATCCATGTAGTTTTGTGGGCTGCATTGTTTTATGAAACAATCCAAAAGGTCCAATGTTTGTACGGCGTTGAATCTCGTGAACAGTGGCGAGTGTGTACGGTAGTCTGTCACGATCATCCATGCTGGGGAAGCGGTCGTAACCCAAAACTCGAACAATCTCCTCATGACATCGTTCTGTGTTGTGCAACAAATGTTTAGGATAAAAAAATGTTAGGACTCAGCAAATACATTACAAGTGTCCTCCTAAAGTTCCCATGTGGATACCATTTGGTTGTTATTTGTGAACCAAATAACACAATTCTCTTTAGGTTCTTTTTTGGTAATCAAAGATTAAACTTTGAGGAAATGTCTACAGTAAAGCTTTATGGGTCGTTCACAAATCATACGAGAAGCACTTCTCACAAAACAGATGCTTTATTATACACATAAACACTGGTGTAAAAATGTCATTACTGACTGAACATGATCTGATTATAACTGCAGATCAATGATGCGATTATATCAAATAAATAAATAAATGCAGCATATATGAACAAATACAGCCCCACACAGTCTCAGATGTTACCAAATTACAGAAAAACTACACACAGCAGACATGTATGCCTTATTTAGGTTCAAAAACAATACGAAATAGAGCCCCGTCTGTGCAAACCTCTCATCTGTATCTGTAATCTTCACCAGTACATGTAGCCTCTCCGTCATTATTCTCTCGTTAGAGAGTAACTCCTTCATTCCCAGTTTATAATAGTCCAGGTTAAGAACTTTGTTATTTCAAACATTGACGCGCACACGGGCACAAGAGACAAGCGAAACCTCACGCGCTCGCGCTTATGGGCTCGTAACCCATAAGAATCTCCTCTTCTCTCGGCTTTATGGCCATTAAAGACGACGACAAGGTTTGTTTGAGCTCGGGTCGACCATAGCTCGTTATTATATGCTGATATTATTTCAGAGCATTGTCTCTCGGCTGTGTATTAAACATGGCGGGTCTTTTGTTTTCATTCTGGCTTGTTGCGCGAGCAAATTATGTATCTCTGTAAGCCAATGGCGTTCAGCTGTGCGTCTAGCTCCGCCTTACAGCGCGCTTTGGTACCCTTGGGACCCTTTGCAAAGGGTGACTAAAAAGTGGTACGGTACGGTTCAGTTCGGTACGCTTTTAGACAGTGGAAACGGCCTTAAAAGCGTACCGAATCGTACCGTACCACTCAGTGGAAACGGGCCATAAGGCCCCGTTTACACTAATGCGTTTTCGTTTTAAAACAATAAGTTTTGCTACGGTTACGCCATCCGTCCACACTACGCCGGAGTTTTCGAGCCCTAAAAACGGAGCGGTTTGGAAACGCTGGCGAGGCCGTTTTCATTCTAAAACGCTGCTGCTCCGTCTCAGTGTGGATGGGGGAAACGGAGACATCTGAAAACGGAGGCGTGGCTGCAGAGATTCGCTACTTGATTTTGGGCCATTGCGTATCCTTCCCTTATTCGTCAAGCCCCTATCACATGACTATAACGCCATCGGACAACAACAACATGGACACAGAAACGATAGCGATGTTTGCACTATTGTCCATTTTAGGCGCCATTGTGTAGTTAAACTGCCTTTTTTACTACAACAGCTGCATATATTCACAAGAGGCAAGCTATTGTTCGAGCACTCGCGTGTCAAGCGGCGTTAGCCCTATTTAAATCGCCGGTTTTGGCTTACACTGGGAAGAACCAGCAAGACGCATGCTTCCTATTTATTCTTGAACGCGCATGCCCAGAGTGTGCGAAGGGTCACGTGATACACGTTTTTGGTGGAGTAGTGTGGACGGAGATATGTTCGGATCGTTTTTATGCTAAAACGCCGTTTTAAAACTAAAATACACTAGTGTAAACGGGGGCTAAGCTAAAATGTAGTATCACCACATCTCCTGGCTAAAACAGTCCAAAAACTGTGGTGAAACCTAAAGTACAAATTCAGTCATTAAAATTAATCTTGTCTAATGTTTCCTTAGTACCTTGTACATCTGGGTTTTGAATCAAGAAGAGGAGTCCCCATCTGATGGTGGTCGCTGTGGTGTCAGTTCCAGCCAGAAACAGGTCAATTGCTGAACCAACCAGGTTGTCTTCATGAAACGTGGAGTCATTGTTAAACTTTTGCTGTTTCAGATAAAACAAAGCTGTCAGTTTCCTGTAACTATATTTAATTAATACATATGAGAAGAAGTCTTCTTTCACGATCTCACTTTCTCGATCTCCAGCAGGTAGGCATCAATGAAGTCTCGTGGTCTGTCTGGATCCAGAGTTTTTCTGTGTTCTTTAACTTCATCCCGCATGAAACCATACAACTCATTGGCGTTCGTCTTGATCTTCTGGTGTGCACCAGGGAAATGCTTGATGAAGGGGGCCAAGTTGAAAATCTAAGACAGATGAAGCATTATAAGGTAACAGTGCTGTTGTATTCTACACCTTTGGACTTTTGTTTTCACATTTGCTGCTTAATGTTAGTGCACTTTCTTCTCTCCATATAAAGTAAGTACTCTTAAGATCAATCAAAATGCTCATGTTATCTTCCATTTTGTGATTAAATTACAAGATAAGGATACAACAAATTGAAAAATTCATCTAAAAAGACACAAACTTAACACCATTCAATATGTGGCAATGGAGACAGAGAGTGTAGGTCACGTGATACTTAGATTCTGTCTATAAATATTTCTACGTAAGGTGGCCCTGGCATATAAAGAATAAATTAAATGAGGATGAATATGTAAGGTTCATATACTGCATAATAAAGACAAAGTGATAAATTAGGAATTTGATCATACGTGTCCTGCTGCTGATCCTGTGAGGATGATGTTTTGATTCAGGGTATTCAGAAGGAATTCAAAGCGTTTGTCATCATAGTTGAAGCGATCTCCAAACATGATGGAGCAGATAATGTTGGAAACAGCATTATGTACGGGATGATGGGGGTTCACTGGCTTGCCTACAAAGAAAAATGTCCCATTCAGTATAGTTTTGAGAAACTGGTTCTTGGACTGTTTGGTACTTGGTACTTGTTTGAAGCCTCAATATAATGTGCTCAAGCATGAACATTTCATACCTTCCCCTTTGAGCAATTCAGCAATCAGATATCGACTTTCCTCTGTCACACGACTTTCTATTGGTTTCTTCCCCAGACCAAAGTTCCTGAGCGTGTGCAGAGCAAACCGTCTCTGCTGCCTCCAGGCGTTGTTAAATGTGACCATCACTATACCTAAAAAGAGAGAAACAGACCTTCTAATCTACACATCTTTAGCATAATGACATTATTTCATTTCACTCAATTGTACACATTTAAAAGTGCTGGTGTTTATGATTCCACAAAGAACGTTTAACATCTATGAAACCTTATAATTGCGCACAAGGTTCTACAAAGTGCAAAAGTTATTTAAATTTATAAACTGATTCTGATTTATACACTGAACGGTTCTTTGGGGAAACAAAAAACATTTTTGCATATCTGTGAACCCCTCTATTGTAAGCTTTATTAATAAATGTGATACTGACCGAATCCATTAGTAACCCAGTCCATAACAGGCACATGTGGTCTTCCAGAAAAAGCGTCCTGAACCAGGGCTTCCTTAGCCACCTGGATTGTATTGAGGACTATCGCTGGCTTTCTCCCAAGATACATAGTGGACAATTCTCCATATTGAGACAACTGTTTGAAGAACATTTATACCAAAATCAATGCATTTGTTGTTCAGAATATAGCAGCATACGCTCACAATGAGAGGAAACAGCAAAAACTTACTGATCTCAGGAAGCCCATTGGGTTCTTCATTAAATGTGGTACGTTTCCCACAAAAGGCAGAGGTGTTGGTCCAGGTGGAAATCTACTTTTGTAGGAACGAATCCTGAAGATCTCAAACAGCACCAGAAACATCAAGCCCAGGAACAGAGTCAAGCCCACAGAGGCCAAGTCTAGCTTCAGGAGAGCCGCAACCATGATGACAGATTGAGTTCAGAACAAACACAACAGCAGCAGAAGGTCAGGAGCTTTATAACAGCAGAAGAGGGAGGAGTCAAAGAGAGATTGACCTGCCTTACAGTGCTGTCTTCATCCCTACACAAACATTACCTAAAAGTACCTAATCTGAATAAACCAATCAATCAGAATTTCTCTTTTGTGAAAAAAGTAAGTTACGCTGTAATTTTGGAAGCTTACACTGCTATTCTTAACCAATAATCGGAGTAAAATAATTATTAAAAATAATTATTCATCAGAAAATAATATTAAAAATATAACATTTAAAAATAATTAATCATCAGACTCCATTATGATTTATCTGACTCCATTGAGGTTAAAAGGAATAATCTCACAGTCCTAAAGCAGGTGAAATTGTTCATTGTTACATGCTCAAATAAACAGAGTAGAATCAAACATACTAAGATGTATAATTTTTGGCTTTGTATGGGATATCTTAACATGAAACTTGATTCTGTATGGTCATCTTGGCCAGGACTGCCCAGAAGAAGAGATTTCTGTTAATCTCAATGAGATCTTCCTGGACAAATTAAGGAAATAATAATACTAAAAACCACATATAAAAAACTTAACACATGCACTGCTATGCTCAAAACTCCATTGACCTTCTAGGGCTTAGTGGACACATACATAAACAGCACATTTTAGCTCTTATGTCCACAATTGTATACTTTGAAAGTTTTATATTTTGTTACAGACATACAGTGTGATCCTGCAACTCTTTTGTAGCATATGAAATGTCCCAAACACTATTTTTAACTGTCCAAAATGGGCAAAAACAAATGTTTTTACTCTCTGATAGTCAAAACAGGTTAAAAAATTATACACGTATGTGTTATTAACCACGAGTCCACATATATGGACATCATTTTTCTCTAAAAGTACATCATGTAAAAAGATGATACTTAGGTTTTATTCTAATCAGATCCCAATAAGCCCAATTAGCAAAGAGAAATAAAAAATGCAAAAAAAAAAAACAGCTTGGGCCTTCAGAGGTTAAAGTTAAAAGGAATAATCTCAGTCCAAAAGCAGGCAAAGTTGTTCATTCTAACGTGTTTAAATAAACAGAGTAGAATCAAACATACTAAGATGTCTAAGATGTAGAATTTTTGGCTTTGTGTGGGATATCTTAACATGAAACTTGTTTCTGTATGGTCATCTTGGCCAGGACTGCCCGGAAGGAGAGATTTCTGTTAATCTCAATGAGATCTTCCTGGACAAATTAAGGAAATAATAATACTAAAAACCACATATAAAAAACTTAACACATGCACTGCTATGCTCAAAACACCATTGACCTCCTAGGGCTCAGTGGTCACATACATAAACAGCACATTTTAGCTCTTATGTCCACAACTGTATACTTTGAAAGTTTTATAGTTTGTAAAGACATACAGTGTCATCCTGCAACTGTTTTGAAGCATATGAAATGTCCCAAACACTATTTTTAACTGTCCAAAATGGACAACAAAATAGTTTTTACTCTTTGAGAGTCAAAACAGGTAAACAAAATATGTGTGTATGTGTTATTAACCACGAGTCCACATATATGGACATCATTTTTCTCTAGAAGTACATCACGTAAAAAGATGATACTTAGGTTTTATTCTTATTAGATCCGAATAAGCCCAACTAGCAAAGATAATTTTTTTTTAAAAAAGCATGCAAAAAAACAGCTTGGGCCTTCAGAGGTTAAAGTTAAAAGGAATAATCTCCAAAAGCAGGCAAAGTTGTTCGTTGTTACATGTTTAAATAAACAGAGTAGAATAAAACATACTAATAACATAGTTATCTTATATCATGTCTAAGATGTATAATTTTTGGCTTTGTGTGGGATATCTTAACATGAAACTTGATTCTGTGTGGTCATCTTGGCCAGGACTCCCTGGAAGAAGAGATTTCTGTTAATCTCAATGAGATCTTCCTGGACAAATTAAGGAATTAATAGTACTAAAACCACATATGGAGAAACTTAACACAAGCACTGCTATGCTCAAAACTCCATTGACCTCCTAGGGTTTAGTGACCACATACGTGGACAGCACATTTTAGCTCTTATGTCCACAACTGTATACTTTTAATGTTTTATAGTTTGTAAAGACATACAGTGTCATCCTGCAACTGTTTTGTTGCATATGAAATGTCCCAAACACTATTTTTAACTGTCCAAAATGGGCAAAAAAAATAATAAGTTTTTAATCTGATAGTCAAAACGGGTTAAAAAATATGTGTGTATGTGTTATTAACCACGAGTCCACATATATGGACATCATTTTTCTCTAAAAGTACATCATGTAAAAAGATGATACTTAGGTTTTAATCTAATCAGATCCCAATAAGCCCAATTAGCAAAGAGAAATAAAAAAT
>CAIGQQ010030611.1:2254995-2272293 GCA_903798035.1 Danio albolineatus | reverse complement strand
TGATGACGGTTTTCGCCCGACGACAATTTTCTCTTGGTAGACGAAAAAGGTGCTGATTCTATCCTGAACTTGCCTGCGAGTGTGCCTTTTCAGACCGCTCGTCCCTGAATCACCGGGGTACCTGACTAAGATTAAGCATGTTTTACGAGCAGCATACGGCGTGCTCTCACTGTCACATTTACTCTCATGAACTTCATTAATATTTCCGACTTCCCGAGTAGTTCTGTTCATTAATAGACGTCATTACTTCTGACTTTGTGCTGCAAATAATTTTTTTAATAATAAGTTTCCGTGGGCGTTAGCGCCTTCCAGCCCTGATGGCTTCTGGGTCGTGTAGTCCTTTTGTAATTGCGTTACATTGTAATCGTGTTAAAAGGAACCTACAAAAATGGCGGTGCATTTTCTTTCCTGAATGTCTTTTTACGTCCAGGAATGCATTTGTTTATTCAATATAATCGCAAGACTTACTGTAATGTAATCGCATAGGCTGACATCGCAAATTGCACTATTTCAAATAATACATTTAGAGTTTCCCCTTCTCCTGTTCCCGGCTCACAATGATCACAACCAGTTTATCAAGATATAACAAGGTTTATTTATTTATTTATTTTAACAATAAGGATCTTGGAAGCATCTTCTAAGGCCTAGAGTAGACGCGTGTTCTGTTTTAACATATTGGCTGTGTTTATAAAATTAATTTAACTAATATTTTAGAATATACTGTAGGTGAATTGGGTAGACTAAATTGGGCATAGTATATGAGTGTGAATGAGTGTGAATAGATGTTTCCCAGAGATGGGTTGTGGCTGGAAGGGCATCCGCTGCGTAAAAACAAATGCTGGATAAGTTGGCGGTTCATTCCGCTGTGGCGACCCCAGAATAATAAAAGAGACTAAGCTGACAAGAAAATGAATGAATGAATGAATGAATATTTTAGAACATTGCAAGTAACTATAGGTGTTCAACACATGCATGATTTTTTCCCCCTATTAACTCCTGCCTAGACTCTTTATTTACAGTTGTAGTACGTATAGATGCTGTTGTTTCTATAAAATGTGTTTAAAATTTTATAACTTATTTCAGATGAATCAGAAACATTATGCAAAAGATGAGTAATGATCACACAAAAACACAACGGATCGCTCAAAACATGCATTATCCAAAGGTTTCGAAGCTTAAACTTGCGTTTCTGAAGGTTGTTTTGAATAGAATAAAATAATTAAAAGGACATTAAAGGCTTTGCACAGAAATAAAACTTTCAAATATGTATCCTACGAAAAACACTAGTTCACCGGCGCTACATGAGATCTGCTGTTCGAAGAGAATGAAACAGTTATATTTCAAAAAATCTGTTTATTTTTGTGAAGAAAAATAGATTAAACATATCGAGACTTTTAAAAGATTCTACTTTATACAGTTTCTTGTCCTGTAATACAAAAGCTATTATCAATAGCAGAATAAATCAGCCTCTCCAGCTGCTGGTTTATGAATGAGCTCAATAGATGGAGAGATGGTTGTGTTTAGCAGCTGTTTGGCCGGATTCAACCACATTTGCATACGCATTGTTAGAGCAATCCAATCTAATGTGTTTTCGACTACCTCTGGAAGTGGGCGCAAGTGAACAAACTCAAGATGCTTCACACCGCATTCACACCTGTACTTAGCATTTTAGCTTTGTTATCGGTTTGACAAAAATGCATCTTAATACCCAGTGCGAACAAGGCCTTATACACAATTTTTTTTTTCAGCTTAGTATCAAAGTAACATACTAGAAGAAAAATGGCCCTCGAGGACCAAAGTTGCCCATATGTAGAACAAGACTGGGGAATGTGGATAATGGAGGGCCACTGTCCTGCAGAGTTCAGTTCTAACCCTGAAAAAAATACATATGTGAATACTTAAGGCTACGTTCACACTGCGAGGCTAAGTGCTCGAATCAGTTTTTTTTTTCAAATCTGATTTTGTTGCACAGCTGCTCGCACTGTTGTTTTAAATGTGCTCAATATCAGATTTGTAGTGTGAACAGATTCAGGTCCTAAACTGACCTGCATTCGCAAAAGTACACTTATGGACAGCCAGGGGCGCCGCTAGCAATTTTGTGCCCCATGAAAAAATATGAGGATGGGCCCACTACTACCAAGCTAGCTATCCAAACTCTTTGTCTGCAATGTAGTTATACTGACGTATGCAATTTATTATTGATTCTGTCCACTACTTATCAGTATTTAGTAAGAGAACGGCCATGACTGTAGCTAGCAGATGAGTTATTGTTCAAATGTAAATGTAGTACAAAAAAAGGAACAGTAATCAAATATTCACTGAAAATTGTACATTTCTAAACACACAAAACACCAGTGTGTAACTATTTAAAAACCTGCACTGCAATAGTGTCTCATACAATGTGCAATACACTTTGGTTGAGGATTTTGCAAGCAAGAAGGCCAGGCGTTTGGCACTTGGAATTTAAGTTACTGTCAGGTTAATCAACAGACCGTTTCATATGTATTTATGTTGTGTTTATTTGGTTTGCAGTGTGCTGGATTTTGCACTTGTTAATATAAATTTGTTCAATTTTTTTTATTATTATTATTTGCCGGCAAGAAGGCCAGGGTTTTGCCATTTAAGTAGTCACTGAATTAGTGCATCATCCGGGTAAATAAAGTGCATTAATTTTTAGAGTTTTTCAGTGTGAACGCACTACTTACACTATATTAAAAAAATGGCGTAGAATAGTGCATAAGTATGCGATTTGGGACGCAGCTGATGTTAATCTCGAGGACATAGCTGCTTTGACAGTTTACCTGACGATCGCACTCAGGGGCGCCGCTAGCAATTTTGGGCCCCATGAAAAAATATGAGGATGGGCCCCCTACTACCAAGCTAGCTATCCAATCTGTTTGTCTGCAATTTAGTTATACTGACGTATGCAATTTATTATTGATTTTGTCCACTACTTATCAGTATTTAGTGAGAGAATGGCCATGACTGTAGCTAGCAGATGAGTTATTGTTCAAATGTAAATGTAGTACAAAAAAAGGAACAGTAATCAAATATTCACTGAAAATTTTACATTTCTAAACACACAAAACACCAGTGTGTAACTATTTAAATAACTGCACTGCAATAGTGTCTCATACAATATGTAATACACTTTGGTTGAGGATTTTGCAAGCAAGAAGGCCAGGCGTTTGGCACTTGGAATTTAAGTTACTGTCAGGTTAATCAACAGACCGTTTAAAGTGTATTTATGTTGTGTTTATTTGGTTTGCAGTGTGTTGGATTTTGCACTTGTTAATAAAAATTGTTCAATTTCTTTTTTTTTTTTTTTTTGCCGGCAAGAAGACCAGGGTTTTGCCATTTAAGTAATGGTCAGTTTAAACAAAAGAACATTTCTTATTTATGGGTCTCATTGTAGAATAATTTTGTTATTGATTGATAGTGTGTCATTTGGGATGCAGCTAATGAAATAAATGACCAAAATACCAAATAATAGCCTACCTGGCATGAGTGTAAACGAATTCACCATCGGGAGGCGCTATAATCACTCTTACAGGAGAATACTGCTCTCACAATCCAAAATAGGCAAAATTATCCAACATGTGTTGGATAAAACAAAGCTGCAGTTGTTGAGTGTGTGAAGTGTCCATTATTGCACACTTCTGTTTACCGGCTGAATGAGTGCATCATCCGGGTAAATAAAGTGCGTTATTGTTAGAGTTTTCAGTGTGAACGCACTACTTACACTATTTATACAAAAAAAATGGCGTAGAATAGTGCATAAGTATGCAATTTGGGACGCAGCTGATGTTAAACTCGAGGACATCGCTGCTTTGACAGTTTACCTGACGATCGCACTCGACTCTCTTCCCGCTACTGATGGACTGAACCATACAGTGAAAGGAGGGGGGTGCAATTTGACAGTGACAGTTGTGACAGACACGAGGGGCAGATATAAGCCGTATTTATTTATTTTTTTTTAATAAATTGTTTTACTTGTAATTTAGAGGTACATTCATAATTTATATTACATTATAGTACTGGTATTAATTATAAATCAGATCTCTGTGGGCCCCTAGAGTGCACGGGCCCTTAGAATCGTCCTAACTTCCCCCCCTTAGCAGCACCCCTGTGGACAGCACAAACTGTCTAACTATGCACACAGTACTGTATGACATACTGTATGAAGTAAGCACGTTGTCAGATCGTGCTTAATATGGCTATTGCCCTTTTCACAGACAACCGTGGTGTATTTCATGAATTGGAAATGATTGTTCTGCTACTACCAATGTGTATTTCGGCATTCGAAACGTTAAAATAAGTCACTTGTTATTGAAAACACTACGAATTTGTGCTTTATGACAACCGCAGTGCACGTCATTCTGTCCACCGGTGTAGTAAACTCAAAGTGTAATGCGCAGCCGCAGACTGAACTGTGAAGGCGGAGTTGGTTTATCTCTGTTTGCAGTTATTTCATTTTACTTCGTTATAAACAACAGGCGGGCGCCACGGGGGCCTAGTGGTTAGCACGTTCGCCTCACAGCAAGAAGGTCGCTGGTTCGAGCCCCGGCTGGGTCGGTTGGCATTTCTGTGTGGAGCATGTTCTCCCCGTGGTTGCGTGGGTTTCCTCCGGGTGCTCCGATTTCCCCCACAGTCCAAAGACATGTGGTATAGGTGAATTGGGTAGGCTAAATTGTCCGTAGTGTATGAGTGTGAATAGATGTTTCCCAGCGATGGGTTGTGGCTGGAAGGGCATCCGCTGCGTAGAGGTATGCTGGATGAGTTGGCGGTTGATTCCGCTGTGGTGTGGGGACTAAGCCGACAAGAAAATGAATGAATGAATAAACAACAGGCATGTGGGGTTTGGGTGTTTGAGCACCTGCCCTTTTTTCTCTCTGAGAGAAAGTTCATGCTTGAAAGGAAAAGTTTAATCTTAGCGCATGGATGCCCTATCCGCAACAACCCCCGACGCTCTTCAGCTTTGTGATTAATCCGTGCCCTAATTGTTACCAGACTGCATTATTATTTATTTTTCAATAATCAAATGGACAAGAGCCAGTTATTCTGCTAATACTATGGGGACCACACCTAAAGACATGGTTCAGATGTCGTATTTCAGGACAGGTCAGGTTTTGTCCTCAAACAGCTCCTGTATGTAGTCGTTTCTTACACATCAATTCCGAAGCCTTTAGCTTCATTTTGAGTAGATTTTTGAATGCTGTAGGCTTTGAAATAATCATTCAGAGCAGTGATATGGAGCTGTAATGCAGTCCAGATATGCCTGGGACAAGTATAAAGCCGTGTGATTCCCTGAAAATAATTGCACACCTTGTGACGAGTGCCAGGTTTATCCTGAGACTTTTAAGAATGGGAAAAAAAAGGAGACAGGAACTATTTCACTCTTCCTATTGGCCTTTATGCGTTTCTCCCAAGTGCTGTCGACTACATACATGCCATGAGCAGGCAAAAAGAAAAGAAATAGACACTCAAACATCCGTCGCAAAATAAAATGTTACATTATTTCAATTAAAGAATGATACAGCGGTAGAGTAACCGTCACACACTTCTCAGAGCTCGCCGGAACTGAACAGAGCTCCCATACATGCGTGCTTGCATCTTAAAAGTAAAACAACCACAGAAGATGTCTTCTTAAAGGGGACATGACATTTGTATACAATGCATATCAAACATTAAGCGACCGTTACGACCTCAATGTTCGCCACCAGCAAGTATTGAAGTAACCTTGAAGTGTGTTTCGACTGAATCCAAGCAAGCTTTGCATGTCTATTAAGGATTAGTTCAGCCAATAATGAATATTTTGAAATAAATTATGGATTGACTCAATTATAAACAACCCAGGCTCATTCTGAGAACGTAGTCCCGAGTACGTTTCTGGAGGCCGCGGAATACGTCCCGCGAGGTACGTCTTTTTGCACTTTTTGCTTTGGCAAGTCCACGAGAGGCCGCTGCGGATGCTTTTTGAGATCTCAAGTGTCTCTCGCGAGTGCCGTTCGCGCCTGGCGTTCTCGCGTAAACCCACCAGAGGCCGCTGTCGGCCGGCCGTTTTTGGCTGACTAAAAGACTGACCCACCCTCCCCCTTCCCTAAACCCAACCAAAATGATCGATTGACCCACCCACCCACACACTTCCCTAAACCCAACCAACAGCTTTCAAAAAAGCAATCCAGAACAAAACAAAACCCCCTCGTCTCATTTTTACCACATTTTCAGACTTCACCACGTTCTCACCCTGTTGTTTACTGGTTTACTTCGTTATATGAATTCTGTGTTTGTCTTACCTGCTTTCTGGAACCGCTCCTCGCCGACGAACACGGCGAGCTAACGGGACAAACTGGTTGCAGCAGTAAAGTCGTCCACACAAGGCGGTCTTATGCTCTCCACTCCTCCATGACCACCACAGCAGCTGCTCAGGATACGGCCTGGTCCAGGATTATGGAAACCTCGAGAATAATAAAAAACAAACTAACATGAGCGCAGATGCTGTTCAAATTATGTCTTTTGGGAAGTGTTCCCGGCTCCGGTTGCCCTAAATAATGCACACTGACAATCCTTTAGAGGATTTGGATTCCAAAGTATTTGTATTTTATGTGTATGCTAATGCAAAGAGATGTGTCTTTAATCTAATTTTAAACTGACAGAGTGTGCCTGCTTCCCAAACTGTGCTAGAAAGGCTGTTCCAGAGTTTAGGTGCCAGATAAGAGAAAGATCTACCACCTACAGTTGATTTTGATATACTGGGAATAATCAGTTGTCCAGAATTAATTGAGTGTAGAGGACATGATGGGCTATAATGAATCAGGAGCTCCCACAAATACTGGGGAGCTAAGCCGTTCAGGGCTTTGTAGGTAGTCAGTAAGATTTTCAAATTTATACGATATTTAATAGGGAGCCAATGCAATGCTGAAAGAACTGGAGTAATATGATCATATTTCCTTGTTCTAGAAAGCACTCTAGCAGCTGCATTTTGAACTAGCTGAAGCTTGTTAACATAATGGGGTGGGGGATATATATGGGTAATAACTGTAAAAAGTATTTTTCTATCTGATTGTAAAATTGTATATTTTCATTTTTTGAAAATAAAAACTGAATTACAAGGGAAAAAAAAGAATACCCAAACTACATACATGAATGCACAACACAGCTATTCTTATTGTTTTAAAAAACTAATATTTCCTTATTAGGTTTCCCGTAAACTGATGTATCAAGTTAACATTTGGCTCTTGATGCTTTTTTTGTCACTGGCTAACCTTGAAACCCACCAAAAATAATTATATAGGGCAATGTAACGTTCAAACAGAAGGTTTAGACCAGATATGCCCAAAGTAGGGCCAGCAGGCCAAAGTTGGCCCATAGTAACCTTTGATTTGGCCCACCATCGCATCTGAGAGGAGATTTAAAATGAATGCCTTCAACAGAGATTGTCATTTCTAATTTAACGTAACCTTTTGTTTGTTTGTTTAATTGTTAAGCTACAAGCATAAACTGAAATGAAATGTTTGAATTAAATGTTGTGCATAAATTATTTTCTAAAAAGGTAAATACTGTCACTGGAACACAGAAGACAATACAGAAGACATCATCGAGCAAATCAAGACAAAGGCTGGTGCAGCTCGTCTATTCAGCATTGTGCTACAAACGTGTTTATTTATGTTTTATTTTAAGAGGTTCATAATAAAATGTAAAAATTAGAAAATAATAATAAACAATAATATTACTTTAGTATAACAATACTATTACTTTAGTGCAGTGATCCTCAAACTTTTTTCACCAAGTACCACCAAAATTGCTTCTCCAAGTACCACCATAATGACCAGTATTGACATACAGTAGGTGTAATTAAGCAGCTACAGCCCTGCACAGTTCAAAAATGTCGCAGATTAATTCTTCTTATAATGAATATGTATTATTATTATTATTATTATTATTATTTATAAGCCACTTTAAAAATTGTAAATAGTTTGAACAGAGAAATTAGAAATTAGATCTGCTTACTGCGCATTATAGTAGGCTTTGTGTGTCAGAAAAGCAAGTGATTAATCTATAACTGTCAACACTGAGTTGTAAAAATACGGGAGAAGCTTCCAACAACCATTGCAAATACAGGAAGAAAAATAGCTTCAAACGAAATAATACATAACACACATTAGAAAGTTGAAAATAAAACATTTAGTCTAATAAAATCACTGATCACACCAGTGTTATCGTACGCATCAAAGGGTAAAAAGTGTGTTCATTTTTTAACTTTATTCAGACATTCCTCTGCGTACCACTAGAAGTAAGCCTGCGTACCACTACTGGTACCACAGTTTGAGAACCACTGCTTTAGTGTAATAGTTGGTATATTAATCTTCGGCCCACCCCCTCAATCAAGTTTGGTTTTTGGCCCTTCATAGGAAAAGGTTTGAACACCCCTGGTTTAGACATTCACATTTCCTTCTCAGGGTTCACGAGAGTTCTTGTGCGTGGAAAACTCAGCGTGACAGAAAATTGGACAACAAGCAACGATTGAATGCTTTACTGATGGCTAATCTAAGGATGATTGGGCCTGGTAATTAATTATTATGACATAAGAGGTGTGTAATGCTGAGAAAAACAGCACAAGTATGGTAAAGGTAAAGCACAAGACAATGACTCAGCTTATGAAATGAACCTGATGCAACTTCAAGCAACACATTTAGGCTAAACATTTGGTGGATTATATGTTTGACTGTACTTCATATACAATTTGACTTGACTGTACATTCGTGTACAATAGATAAAATATATACAAAAAAAACTAAACAAAATAGATACATACAAGTCGAAATATATTGCATAATACAAGTATAATATACAAGTAAAAATTGCAAATTTACCTCATAAAAATTATTGTAATTATGCAAAATTGTAATCGAATTATTACAGGATAATTATTCAAAAATATTCATTATTTGGTTAGTGAGCTAGATATCTCGACAGAGACAAAAACGATTCTCTCAAATTGTCTAACGTAACCTTGAAAGAAACAGCGGTAAGTTGTCGGTGATATAAGAGTCGTCGTTTGTCTAAAAATAAGGAAACACTTTATGTTGTTGCGCTTCTTAATCTAGGAACTAAGGAGAAAACAAAAACGAAAGCGTCGCTTTGGCTCGTGATTCAATTTTTGAATCGGATCTTTAAAATGAATCAAGTGCAACATTCACAAAACACAACTCATTTATACAGGCTATATTTATGTATGTAAATGGCAATGGCTGGAAATAAACTGAGAAATTCATTGATAATTATCATAACGAATCGTAAACAAAATTGAGACAGTATTTTAGTGATGATTCAAAAGAATCATTTCCTAATTAAGTTCAAACGAGTCGGTTCAGAGAACGATTCGTATACAAATGAGTGTCAGTTTCGATTCGTTTAAAAGCTAAAAGCGCTGTACAACTTCGTTCGAAGTAGGGAAATTATTAAGGGTTATGTTTTACCGTGTGATTCACTGGATGTGTTAGCAAACGGGACAGTATTTGTGATCACATTCAGCACACCTTAATCCCGAAGAAAGACCATTTTACACCGGTTAAAGATGAACGGACCGAATCAACTATACAGTGCAGTGGTCGCTAAAGGAGCTCCACCGTCATCCAATACACGTGAGTAAATAAACACAATACAACGTTAATAGTTACACTTTAATACATGTTAAGTTTACTAAACATACTATTAGATGTAAAACCATGACTGACGATGAGTACTGTAAAAGTGGTGTAACGTTGGACGTTTGATGTTAGTCTCATACATACATTTGAATACACTTTTCTAACTTAAATGGCATTTGAGGAGAATGACATGCAGTCACAAAACCAACTGTGAAGTCTTTATATAGGTTTCAAATATAATGTTTAAATTTTTAATACTCATTAAACTGTAAACAAGAGGACAAACTATTTGTCATAAACGAATGCTGTAATAATTTATTGCTGAAAAATAATTTAAGAATCATCATAAAACTTTATGTCAGTCTATCACTAGTATTAGTATCAAGCGTGTCTGGAGCGTAATAAAAGCATGTATTTTGATTGCCTGTTGAAAAAGACAACAAAAACCACCACAGGAGTTCTAAATACCGTACAACAAGTACGCCATAAGCCCATTATACCATAAACCATAACGTTAAACAATATAACCAATACATTTCAATGGTTTCTAGTTCATTTTGGGAGATAATTCAGTAGGACTTTTTTAATTTTAACATGGCACCAGTAGAAGGCAAAAATAACCTGTAGATTCTCATGGGACAAATACATGTGCAAATACAAATTCCATTAAAACCTATATATCCCAGTATAACCCTAAATGTTATTGATTGGTATAACTCATAATGAGGCGTTTGTAACTTTAATGCAAAGATGCCCAAAGTAGGGCCTGCAGGCCAAAGTTGGCCCATTGTAACCTTTGATTTGGCCCATCACCCCAACGTAGAGGATAGTGAGAATGATGGAGAGGGTTGGGGCGAATGCTATTAACACAGAGATCGTCATTTCTAATTTGACGTAACATTTTTTGAAAATGTCCCTTTCATCGCTGCCTGCAGCTTCAATTAGTTAGTTTTAATGCTGAGCTCAAAAAAAAAAAAGCAAACTGAAATTAAATGTTTCAATTAAATCTTGTAAATTAATCAGATTTAAAATATATATATATAAATACTGTAATTCAACAGATAGAGGACAATGCAGAACACATTGGCGAGCAAGTCAGGGCAAAAACTAGTGTGATTCTGTTATAAATGAGATGGTTTTGTTTTTACTGTAATAAGTTTATTATAAAATGTAAATAAAATACTGTAATAGCTCATATAAAGCAAGGTTTTAGTCATTTTTAAATATTATTAAATAAATTAGGAATTTACCCATGGCAACTTTATTTACCTTCGACCCACTAGCCTCAATCAAGCTTGGTTTTAGGCCCTTCATAAGTAAAAGTTTGGGCACCCCTGCTTTAATGTAAGCCAATAATTCAGAATCAGCGTATAACACTATAATGGTGTATATGCACTAGGCATGGGACGATAACGGTTTCAAGGTATACTGCGGTTTGGATAAGTCAAGGTTTTTATACCGTAAAAATTCAGCTATACCGTTCCTAAAATATGTGTACGATTTTTTTATTTAATTTTTGTTTTGTTTTGGTATTTTTAGGTGTAAATTCAGCAGTCAGCAGAAGTCAATTATTCACTGTAATTACTTAGCCTGACATGTTTACTGCTCCAAAATACTTTAAATGTTTCTCAAAATAAAATATATTGTGTTTAAACGGGGGAAAATGTTTTGTTTTTTGGCAAGACATTAAAAAAGAATATATTTTAGAGCAGTAATTCCAACACTGTCATACAGTGAAACCGTGATATTTTTATCCAAGGTTATCATACCATCAGAATCTTATACCGCCCATGCCTAATATGCACACAGACTTTACATTTCAGTCAGCCAGCCCCAGGGCTTCTGGTGAATTATCATACCATACAAAAAAAAAAAAAAAAAAAATTCGCTGTGTTTCAGATTTGATTTTTTTTTTAATACAGTGATCTTCACTGCCTGACTGAGATACGATATAAAGTGGGTATCAGACCAAACAAGAAACACTGCATTGAACTTAAAATCTCTCTTAAAGTCTTTAAAATATGTAAATTAATTTTACCCCAGTATTTTCAATGGAGTTTCTATGCTAGCCTGTTGCTAATGACGCAGCTTGTGTTTAAACGCTTTTTTAATGCTTTAACAACCAAACAGATGCTGACGTCTATTTAACTGAATGTATTTTAAATATATTACAACATACCTGCCAACATTTGGTTTTGAAATTCCGGGAGATTATCAATGGGGTGATTTATTTACATAAAATACAAATGAAGACATATAGCAAAATGATTTTCTCATATCAATTTTTTATTGTGACTTTTAACATTGTTTGTAACATGTTTAAATGTAAAAATTCCAGTATACTCACCCACAGGTCATCCAACACATACAGTAGTGCGTTTTTTCTTCTTCAGTAGAATGGTGAAGGTTTTTCAGATAAAAAATAAAAATACAAATAACAAAATAAACGTACAAATGAGCCCAAAGCAATATCCATGGCTCCTGGTGACACAATGAGGTCTTGTAAAGCGAAACGATACCAATAAACTCTCTGAGGAATTGAACAATATTAATAATTTCAACATTATTTAAAATTTTAGTGCCGTTGTGATTTCACATGCTGAGTGATGTCTATTTCTCACCGTGTCTGACATTAAAAACAATACGGCACACCTTGCAGAAAGCGTGGGCGTCGTCAAGGTGGCTTCTAAACAAAAACTTGAATTCTTCCGTCGAGCTGTTGGTAAATTTACAGGTATATATATTTTTTCTTTGCCAAAGCACAACCTGACTCTTTGCCTTCCGTCATGTTTACTACTTATGACGCATCTGCTTGTTGCTACTGCCACTGTTCAAGTCCCGCATCTACCTCCTGCGCAGAAATCAACAGCGCACCTGAGTTGTAGTGTGTGTTGCCAGATTGAGGTAAAATATGCTACAAAATTTGAATATTGCGTCAATTGTGTGAGGTAATGAACTTCATTCAAGATCTGGCAACTTGACAAATATGAACAAAAGTGCTTTTTTTGAAACTGCAAGTTTCCCGGGAGAAATAACAAACTAGGAGGCTGGCGGGAAATGAATGTGAAATACGGGAGACTCACGGGAAAAACAGGAGTGTTGGCAGGTATTTATTACAACATCGATGCTGTAGAAGGAATCGTATGAAATTGTAAAGTCACATAAACCTTTCGCCGGAAGTTCATCATCAGCTGAAAAATGCAAGCTGTGCATATACCCCAGTCGTTGTCATATTAACATTATTGAGCTATACTGTATTCTACAGTTTGAGATTATTTTCATATCGTGTTATCAATCTATTCATCCCCAGAGCCAAAAACTGACCTGTTGAATCTGAAGAGATCACTCCTGGATCTGATGGCTCAATATCCCGAAGGCATCAGTTTAAGTAACGCCCGCAGATCCTGCCCACTTCTCCTCGACTCAGAAGTACTGAATGGCTTTGGTTCGGTTCGTCAGCTCTTGGCATCCATGCCTGATGTGGTGACGCTGCATGGACTCGGTGTCCAGACGTTTCTTCTCCCGGCTGACACTAAAGTATAGTATAAGACACATCTGAAAGGTAGAAACTGTTTACAGAGATCAATCAACAACTGAACAAAAAAAACAAAAAACAAAATGTAACGCTTGATGAACAAAGCATTACTGGAAATGTGAAAGTTGTGATCTCTTCAACATGGCCTGGATGAAAACACACATCAGCAGTAATAAGACCACCTGGATTTTTTTATATTGTAGAATTTTTAATCCTTCAATAGTTTATTTTCAAAATATATGGTCACACTTTATATTAAGGTGTCCTTGTTACAGTGTAATGATTCAATAAATTACTGAGTAATGTCAATTAAATCCATGTACTTGCGACATGGTTAGACTCGGATACATGTAAATATTCATCATTAATTGTAATAACTAAAGTACAGTATGCATGTATGTTTGTACTTTCATTTTAGTTGTCTTATTTCTTTAATTTTAATTTCCAAAATGAATCCTCATTACACTTTTCAATGATAATAAAGTTTGTTAACAAGTTTTTAATGATTAATAAGTATTAATGTTTTGTTTTGTTATTTCATCTTCAAGTAGCAGGGTATTTATAGCTACTGTATATGTCTGTCCGTTAGCATCCCGTCCCTTTGTGCCCACAGGTGTGATAGTCGCAAACTGCTGTTACACCTAAACATGTTCTTAATCCGTTAGTACCGTGGTGGTAATGGTCATTTTGAAGTGTCACCCACTGTACATGGAATGTGTGGTAAGACCTTATTATAAAGTGCTACTAGGGCCCAATCCTATTTTTGTACCCTATGGCTCTTGAAACAGAGTGTGAAGGGGAAGGGCTTCAAATTTTACCCCTAAGCAATGGGACAGCACTACAACACCCGCACACATCATCGCAATCTCTTGCTTCATACGAGGTCGATGATCACGACTTCTGTAGTTATTCCAGTTGCGTTGTTTTTTTTGGTATTTTACGTCAGGAAATCACTGCAGGCAACGGTATCATGTTATCATAACGATATAACGTGGTAATAAGATCGTAACTCTACTGTGCATTTACACCCTGGCCATGTTCATCAGCGTAAACACACAAAAACAACATTAACCAGGCATGATCAGCCGAGGACAAAAAAGAAGTAAGACGTGTGTGTGTGTGTGTGTTTAAATAACAATACAAATAATAATTCTAATAATATATGAATATTCTTTATATAAATATTTGTTATTGGCCGCACAATTTAAGTTTCTTTTTTTTTGCTTTATCAGTTTAAATGTTTAGCAGTTTAATAGTCGCCTAAATGTTTAATAGGTTTATAATTGTACCGCAATGTCGGGACAGATCCACACACCGCCACTAGATGGTGTCACTTACTTGGTTAGTTCTCTTGTGTCCAAAGAATATAATTTGTGTAATTTAGTGACTTTTTATTCCACTCGATAAATAAACCACTAGTCAGTCAACAATTCCAACTGTAAAAATATTAAGTCCAGTTAAATTGAGCAGCCTAATATGCTTTAACATTCCACCCTGAAAAATATATCATGCATTGCTAAAAAGAGTTTCACTTTGCCTTTCCTTCAGCGTAGTCCCTGTTTTTAATAGGTTTAATTAATTATCTAATATATATTTTTAAATTTGTATTATCATTTAAACAATATCATGACAATTTCAGGTATTACATTTCATGTGCTAGGCTGTAGCACTGAATAAACAAAGACATCAGGACAGATGTCTTGCGGAGAATAATAACAAGTGCATGCAAATGTGACATGCAAATGTGAGCGCGGAAAAATGTATGCATTCAAAACTATTTCATAATCTTGCATATTGTCAGCGGCTTCGTCATATGCGCACATTATAGGACTAAACAATATCATTATACCTGAATGAGTCCGGAATGAGGCAGCTAATGCTCCTCCTTGTGCACAGTGATGAGCAATGTAAGCGCAAACCATCAATCAGGTCTTCTGCTTTGATGATAAACCTCACTGAGACAAAGCTTCAGCTTTATGCAAATCACAGAGGTGGCCCCATTGAGCTCGGAAAATACAGAAATCCGTATTTATACGGAAGAATCACATCCCTGATTAACGTTATACCAGACACTAAAAAGGTAATTCCCAGCCACTAGACCAGGAGTCACCAAACTTGTTCCTGGAGGGCCGGTGTCCTGCAGATTTTAGCTTTAACCCTAATCAAACACACCTGAACAAGCTAATCAAGGTCTTACTAGGTATACTTGAAACATCCAGGCAGGTGTGCTGAGGCAAGTTGGAGCTAAACCCTGCAGGGACACATACCCCCCAGGAATTGAGATTCGTGACCTCCGCTCTAGACTTTTCTGACAGGGTATTTGAGTGACAGAATGTTGTGGGACTGCTATACTGGAGTTATTATTATGGATTATAAGAAGTGAACCGGACCATAGTTTGTGCGAACCTCTTTCAGGCGGACTCAGGTACGGTTTGTGGGTGCGCACCCAAGTTCAGATGACACGTTTGCACTAGCTAAACCTACTGTGCTCCGATGTCAATTGAACCCAGGTGCGAACTGAAAGTGTGAAACCCCCTAAAAAAACATGATGGTAAAACACATTAAAACATATGCTTGTTTTAAAAATTTATAATAATGACAAAAAAATATATACTAATTTGTGCATCTCCTGACTTCCGTGTACAGCCATCCTGGTGTATTCTGCGAAATTTTCGTACCCCTTGGTATTTGAGTGTAAAATCCTGAAAAATCTGTTTCAAGGGGTATCTAGCCCTTCCCCTTAGCCCTATGCCTTCAAGCTAAAGAGAATTGGTACACTCCTACCCCTTCATGTGACCACGCAAAACGAGGGGTAATGGGAAGGGCTAAGAAATTATTAGAATTTATAATTATATTAATTATAAAAATCACTAAATATGTTCACTTTACGTCTACAAAGACAACATTTTTACTTTATACATTTTTTTCTTTTTTCGGTTCTTGTATGTGATCATGCACAAATCAGGAAACCGCAGTCAACTTCAAAAAGTTGTGTGAACTGATGGAACAACTCTTTTTTTTTCCCCACAGGCATAGAAAATTATATTTATTATGTGATCATAACTCTGTATACATATAACATTGACACATTTTAACTCAATGTTTTAGTAGGACATTTCTATACAATTTTGAAGAGTACACTTAACATGCATTGTCCCAGAAATATACTTGGATTACTTGGTGTTTTTTTGTTTGTTTGTTTTTTTTGAGAGAGAGAGAGAGAATATGCAGTAAAGATGTACATGAACCATTAACTTGACCAGCTCTAGAGCCTCATAAAACCCATTTCCACTGAGCGTGACTGTGTACTACTGTGAAAATATCAAAATAGTGAACCATACCACTTTTTTGGCACCCTTTCACAGTGGTATCTAGCACAACAGTATTGTAACAAAAGAGTGGAGATAAACTTACTGCTGAATGCTGTTGATGTGCAGAGAATCGTCAGCAGCGCACGCAACAAGACAGCTCAACAAAAACAAAAATTTAGCTGCAGACCCAATTCGACCTACACACATTTCAGGACAAACAATCCTGTCTACACGATCCAGGCTTCCAAGTGGGAGGGCTTATTGAAGACTGATTACTGCTAGAAGTGTTACAGATGTGGCTACTGAGAATGTCCGAATGGTAGCTCAGTAATTAGCGCTGACACCTCACAGCAAGAAGGTTGGAGTCCCAGCTGGGCCAGTTGGCACTTCATATAGAGTTTACATGTTTGTGTGGGTTTCCTCTGGGTGCTTTGATTTTCACCACAGTCAAAAGACACACGGTGTAAGCTTAATTGGCTGTAGTGTATGTAAATAAGTGTGTATGGTTGTTTCCCAGTACTGGCTTGCGGCTGGAAGGGGATCCACTGGGTAAAACAAAAGCCAGAGTAGTTGGTGTTTTTTTCCCATTTGGTGACCCCTGATAAAGGGACGAAACCAAAGGAAAATGAATGAATGAACATAAATCATGTCAACATTGTTTTAAGTTGACATCCGGTCCAACCGGTGGCAACAGTGAATAAGTAATTAGTTATTATAAGGAATAAGTGTTATTTTGTCATTCATAGTTCGCCCTGGCCTGGATTGTGTGTTCTGAAACGTGGGTCTGCAGCTGGATATATCA
>CAIGQQ010030611.1:2241569-2254985 GCA_903798035.1 Danio albolineatus | reverse complement strand
GCCTGGATTGTGTGTTCTGAAACGTGGGTCTGCAGCTGGATATATCAAGGATACTGTTGGCAGTGGAAACACTAGGGTGACCTGTACCTAACCAAACCATACTGTAGTAAACAAGCGAGAGACCATGAGAGAACAGCTTTGAAGTGTTACATTGGTATTACATTTTAATGTTTGGATTTGGCAGACGCTGGTCCAACCGGTGGCAATAATGAAAAAGGAATTAGTTATAAGTAGGACCAGACGTAATCTGTGGACATTTTTTGCTATTTCTGCGGAGTATTTTGTCAAAAATCTGTGGATTTATGCGGAATTATTTTAGGAACATCATAATAATTTTTTTTTTTATATAAAATAAAAAGTAAAGCCTTTATGTCTCTTAAATAAAATCTCTACTAAAAAACTAAAAAATATTACTTTACAAACGGTGTTGTAAATACATCAGATGAATATTTTCATATTAATGAATATTTTTAATGAAATTAATTTCAAAACTGAATAAATATAAATTTCCACACTTTTACACCGGTAAATAAACAGAATCAATGATAAAAATCTGCGGAATTCTGCGCGCGCAGATTCCGTGTGGCCCTAGTTATAAGGAATAACAGTAGTTTGTCATTCATTGTTCGCCCTGGCCTGGATTGTGTTCTGAAACGTGGGTCTGCAGCTGGATATATCACGCCAAGTAAGGATACTGTCGACAGTGGAAACACTAGGGTGACCTGTACCAAACCATACTGTAGTAAACAAGCGAGAGACCATGAGAGAAAACCGCTTTAAAGTGTTACATTGATATTACATTTTAATATTTGCATTTGGCAGATGCTTTTATCCAGAGTGACTTACATTGCACTGAAGGTACAAATTATTGCTTGTTTTCCTTTGGAATCGACCCCACGCGATACTATTTCAGCTTTGAAGCACTGTAATTTACAGTAATGTATAGAGTGTTGTAAGGTAATACAACATGCCTTAAGTCTGAAATGCGTCTACATCTTTGGAAACACTTGTAAATGTCAGTATGGACATTGATGGTCACTCTTTTGAATCTCTGCTATGGCAGATGATCTTGAATGGTTTAGGAGAGCGAACTATGCCGAAAATCCCATTCATATCCGGCCACTTCTCACCAGTGGGCCAGGAAAAACGAATCCGCTGAAGGAGAGAAGTGACGAAAAGGAAGAGCTCAGCTTTAGCTAGCGTCTCACCTAGACAGGCCCTCGGACCTGAAGGACAAGAGAAGTCAATCAGAATCAATCATCTTCAATATGGTTTGTCATTGTTCCATACGACTCACCCAAGGAGAAAGGAAGAAAAGCCTCCGGTTTGAGGAAATGACCCTTATCATCTAAGAAATTCTCTGGGTTAAAAGTGTGTGGATGCTTCCAGTGCTCCTTGTTAGTCAGAATATCCGTCAAGTTAATCAGTATCTGAGTTCCCTAGAAAGACATTATTTATTAGTTGGACGATTTAATTCCCATACAAACATAACATACATTATTATTCAGCACCTGAGGAATGTCGTATCCTCGTAGTTTTGTTGGTTGAGTTGTTTGATGAGGCACTCCAGATGGTACAAGGTTTGCACAGCGCTGAAACTCATGAATAGTGGCGTATGTATACGGTAGTCGGTCACGGTCATCCATGCTGGGCAATCGGTCAAAACCCAGAACCTTAACAATCTCCTCATGACATCGCTCTGGAATGACAGAAAAGCTGGAGGTTGTACGATAAAATACCACTGTAAAGTTGACTTCCTGAAGAATTTATAGTCTGTGGCAGCTTCAAAACCTTGCTAAACCTTGGTACGATGGTAATCTTAACCTAATCACATCCGCAGACAATACCATTTATTTTATATCAGTGATTAAATGTAGCGACTGGAAACACAAATATTGTAAGCTACATTTTTAAAGCCATGACTGTAGGAAATTAAAACTATATACAGGGAGTGCAGAATTATTAGGCAAATTAGTATTTTGACCACATCATCCTCTTTATGCATGTTGTCTTACTCAAAGCTGTATAGGCTGGAAAGCCTACTACCAATGAAGCATATTAGGTGATGTGCATCTCTGTAATGAGAAGGGGTGTGGTGTAATGACATCAACACCCTATATCAGGTGTGCAGAATTATAAGGCAACTTCCTTTCCTTTGGCAAAATGGGTCAAAAGAAGGACTTGACAGGCTCTGAAAAGTCAAAAATAGTGAGATATCTTGCAGAGGGATGCAGCACTCTTAAACTGCCAAGCTTCTGAAGCGTGATCATCCAACAATCAAGCGTTTCATTCAAAACAGTCAACAGGGTCGCAAGAAGCGTGTGGAAAAACCAAGGAGCAAAATAACTGCCCGTGAACTGAGAAAAGTCAAGCGTGCAGCTGCCAAGATGCCACTCGCCACCAGTTTTGCCATATTTCAGAGCTGCAACGTCATTGGAGTGCCCAAAAGCACAAGGTGTGCAATACTCAGAGACACGGCCAAGGTAAGAAAGGCTGAAAAACCACCACCACTGAACAACACACACAAGCTGAAACGTCAAGACTGGGCCAAGAAATATCTCAAGACTGATTTTTCTAAGGTTTTATGGACTGATGAAATGAGAGTGAGTCTTGATGGGCCAGATGGATGGGCCCGTGGCTGGATCGGTAAAGGGCAGAGAGCTCCATCCGACTCAGATGCCAGCAAGGTGGAGGTGGAGTACTGGTTTTGCTCCATTATAGCGTCCAAGTACTCCACAGCGTGGCTGTCAAGAAAGTTTTTCTTCTTTTAGACCCTAATGACATGGCCTCCTTGTTCACCTGATCTGAACCCCATAGAGAACCTGTGGTCCATTATCAAATGAGAGATTTACAAGGAGGGAAAACAGTACACCTCTCTGAACAGTGTCTGGGAGGCTGTGGTTGCTGCTGCACGCAATGTTAATGGTCAACAGATCAAAACACTGACAGAATCCACGAATGGCAGGCTTTTGAGTGTCCTTGCAAAGAAAGGTGGCTATATTGGTCACTGATTTGTTTTTGTTTTGCTTTTGAATGCCAGAAATGTATATTTGTGAATGTTGAGATGTTATATTGGTTTCACTGGTGAAAATAAATCATTGAAATGGGTATATATTTGTTTTCTGTTAAGTTGCCTAATAATTCTGCACAGTAATAGTCACCTGCACACACAGATATCCTCCTAAAGTAGCTAAAACTAAAAACAAACTAAAAACTACTTCCAAAAATATTCAGCTTTGATTTTAATGAGTTTTTTGGGTTCATTGAAAACATGGTTGTTGTTCAATAATAAAAAATAATCCTCAAAAATACAACTTGCCTAATAATTCTGCACTCCTGTATTAGAACCATGCACTACTGTAAAAGCTACGGTACATGAAGACTGTCAATGTTAATCACCTTGTACATCTGGGTTTTGAGTCAAATAGAGGAGTCCCCATCTGATGGTGGTCGCTGTAGTGTCGGTTCCAGCCAAGAACAAATCCCCCACTGCCATAACCATGTTATCCTCATGAAAAGTGGAGTCCTGAGTGGACTTTTGCTGTTCCAATAAAAACAGAAACATTGACTTTTACCCATGCTTATCTACAAGCAGGGTAAACATGAATCGGGTGAGGTTAGCAAGTTTCTGAAGTTACTTTTAATTGGCAGAACAGCAGTAACCTTCACAAGCAGTACTATGAAAGAGTGCATCCAACATTTTCTTGAGTGTTTAATTAAGTTTAATTAATCTCACTTTCTCCATCTCCAGCAGGTAGGCATCAATAAAATCTCGTGGACTGTCTGGATCCAGAGTTTCTCTGTGCTCTTTGACTGATTTCCTGATGAAAGACTTAAACTCTTGTCCATTCTGATATATTTTCTGATGTGGCCCTGGGAAATGTTTGATGATGGGAACCAAGTTAAAGACCTGGAAAAGAAATAACAACAGATTAATTCCTGTAGGTTGCAACAGTACCTGGTGTGAACGCCATTTGCCTAAGGATGCTTTCACACCTGCCTTATTTAGTTCGGTTGAGTTGCACTAGAATTGGTTTTCCCTATTGGTGTGGTCGTTTGGGCAGGTGTGAATGTAGCAATCGCACTCGAGTGCGCACCCAAAGCGGACCAAAAAAGTGTACCGAGACTTACTTGAAGAGGTGGTCTAGGTACGCTTTCAAACGAACCCTGGAGCGCTTGGTTTGTGGTGAGAACATGATCCAAACTAAGGCCCCGTTTACACTAGTGCATTTTAGTTTTAAAACTGGCGTTTCACCCAGCGTTTCTGAACAGATCTCTGTCCACACTACGCCACCAGAAACGTATATCACGTGACCATTAGTGCACTCTGGGCATGCGCGTTCAAGTATAAACAGGAAGCATGTGTCTCGCTCGGCATTTGGTTATTGTTAGTCAACAAACGCTGGTTGAACAATGAACACGATGGCAAAGAAAGCAAGAGAGGTCTTTTTGAGGACAGACGACGAGGTCGAGTTGTTACTTAAAGTAACAAATGAATATAAAACATCCATGGCTATCGAAAATACAGTGTTTACAGTGAAGGCTGGTCGTTATAGCCACGTGCGCTTGCAGATAAGGGAAGGATACGCAATGACCTAAAAGCCCCAATCACGTAGCGAATCTCTGCAGCCATGCCTCCGTTTTCAAATGTCTCCGTTTTCCCCATCCACACAGAGACGGACAGCAGCGTTTCAGAATGAAAATGGCCTCTCCAGCGTTTCCAAAATGCTCCGTTTTTGCGGCTCGAAAACTCTGGCATAGTGTGGACGAATGGCGTAACCGTAGCAAAACTTATGGGTTTTAAAACGAAAACGCACTAGTGTAAACGGGGCCTAAAACAGACCCAACCTCAAAAAGTACTGAGCCTTTTTGGACTAATCCAGCTGCCGTAGTCCGATGCGCTGTCCCATCTAATGTGTTTTGGAGGAAAAATATTTGTTGACAGCGCTTTACCAACAGTTTTCAATAGAGAGATGGAAAAGCATTACCTGAAGGATCATTGGTAATATTTCCGGAAGATGATCATGTGGCAGTTTAGCTAAATTAATTCACGTCTCCTCCTAACAGTACACCTAAGGTACACCTGTGCAATAATCATGATGCCTCATCTCGATATACAACAGGTGGAGGGATTATCTCGGCAAAGGAGGTGCGCTCACTAACACAGATTTAGACAAGTTCTGCGGCCAATATTTGACAACTTGGCCTTTTTTGTACATGGATAAAGTTTTAGGTTTTTTGAATTCAGCTCATGAAAAATATTGCATTTATATTTTTGCTGAGTTTAGTAATCCAATGTTCTTTAATAATTATTTTATTATACACTTTAGACAGTTTCCACTCTATTTGCACTTCATATCCAGTCAGAAACTGAAGGTACTCTAGGATAGTTCTGCTAACTTTTTACAAACACTGGCAAAATTACAGCACAGTTCAGATACTAGGGATGGGCGATACCAATATTTTTGTTTGCGATCCGATACTAAGTATTTCAAGACAAATATCATCAATATCGATAGTTAAGTTGATACTAATCAATACTTAAACAAAATATTTGATAATGATTTAAAAAAAATGTTTATCACCTTTATTATTATTATTAATACTATTATTTATTATTATTAAATAAAACACAATTCTTTTTTACATTTATTAAAATTACAGAACTATAATTGGCTAAACAGCATCATATATAATGAAAAATAATCACGGCACGATTGAATTTCTTCAACTTGTTTAAAAGTCAAAGCAGCAGATCTTTAGATTGAATCTTAAATTTAAGTTGCAATATTCATTTGCTCTTTCTGATTTTAATCAGTTTCTTGGTTTTTGTGAAGGAACAACAGAATGTTGATATTTATCCCCTTTAGCAAATTACTATTAAGATAACTCCAGATTATACTTTATTTAGGCCCCATTTACACGTTTTAGTTTTAAAATGGTGTTTTAGCATGAAAACGATCCGCGTCCACACTACCGTTTGACCCATATCTCCATCCACAACTCCTCCAGCGAAAACGTACATCACGTGACCATTCGCGCACTCTGGGCATGCGCGTTAAAGTATAAACTTTTACGCTTGATGGATCGCATCGATTAGCGAGTGCTCGAACAATAGCTTGCCTCTTGCGAATATATGCAGCTGTTGTAGTAAAAAAGGCAGAGTTTAACTGCACAATGGTGCCTAAAACGCTCCCATTTCTGTGTCCATGTTGTTGTTTACAGTGAAGGCTGGACTGCTGTCTTCCAGTGGCGTTATAGTCATGTGATAGGGGCTTGACGAATAAGGGAAGGATACGCAATGACCCAAAAGCCCCAATCAAGTAGCGAATCTCAGCAGCCATTCCTCATTATTCAGACGTCTACGTTTCCCCTATCCACACTGAGACGGAGCAGCAGCGTTTTAGAATGAAAATGGCCTCTCCAGCGTTTCCAAAACGCTTTGTTTTCGCGGCTCGAAAACTCCGGCGTAGTGTGGACGGATGGCGTAACCGCAGCAAAACTTATGTGTTTTAAAACGAAAACGCATTAGTGTAAACGGGGCCTTACATTCAGTCATGATGTCGTCTGCTCCGCTCTCGAGTTTAACACTGTACTACTGTGCCATGAGATAACACTGACCCATCAGAGGAGATACAGCGGAAGAATATTACAGTTCACATTCTTGTTCCTGTTTAAGTAAATATTTATATAATATGCGACGCTATTTAGATTTCAAAATCTCTGATCACTCAGAACCCCCCAGAAAAGATTGGTACTTTTACCTAGGGATCGATCCTTTTGATACCTTCCCAGTATCGAAAATATCGATACTTCAGGATCGATCCGCCCATCCCTATCACATACTGTGTTTCACACAGCGCTTCATTAACTTTTCATTTCATCAGAGTTAAGATCAGTTCTGCTGGAAGGCAGAGTTATGGTATCAGATTTGGACATCTTGTGAATATATATTTAGCACATTTATTAAAGTGTATTCGTCACTGTTCCATACCTGTCCAACAAGTGATCCTGACTGATCGATATTTTCTTTAATGATTTCCAGAAGATTTGTGAAGCTCTTGTTATCATAGTCGAACCGATCTCCAAACACGATGGAGCAGATAATGTTGGCAGCAGCGTTGTGTATTGCGTGTTGGGGGTTGAATGATTTGCCTGTTACAAAAAAAAAACATCAGTCAAAAACAAAAGAGTTTGAAAAGAGTTTCTTGCAGTGTTGGGTGAGTTACTTTAAAAAAGTAATTAATTACTAATTACTTAATCCATATTGTATTTAAAATACTTTTCTAATTACTGTGTCTGAAAAGTAACTTAATTACTCAATAATTAACTTAAATAAATACTTCTTGAAATCCCTATAAACCTTGAGTGGACAAATAATAAATATTTAACTCTGTAAATAATAAATACTTAGATAAAACATATGAGTCAAACATGAAATAGTTTAGCCGTTTAGTTTACTGAATCATCTTTATTATATTCTATTTAAAAAAAAAAATCTATAATTTTACATGCATAATAATTTTTAGTATGCAATGTAACCTTCTTATGTATTATTCTGCATATCTATCGATCAGGCAGGATCTTTACAAAAAAAGCATTATTTTTCGCGGTATTGGAATGAAAGCCCGCGCAGTATGATCGGAAGTGGACAAAAGGCTTAAGATTTATACGGCATGTTTTTGAACTGGATTGTCTCTCTTGTTTACCTTTGATCCGATCGAGCAAAAGGTGTCTTATTACTCTGTAAACAGAGCAGCATCAGTCATGTTTAATTCGCTGACTCCCTCTGTCACATCTGCGTAGTCATCCTAGCCTTTCTCATAGTAACCTTCATGAACCAGCCCATGTAAGGTGCGCGATAGCCTTGAAAACGCAGCGCGCTACAGCACGCAGGCGCGCAATGAGGAAAAATAAATTGATTAATACTGTAATGTTCTTGTCTGGGAATATTTTCATTTGGTAAAACAGCCACTCGCTTCAGCTGAGTCCGACATCTTCCGCTTTATGACTAGCAGCAAACTGGCGCGCGGCGCTATCACATGCATCTGCACTACGATGATTTTAAAGCGCCAGAGTTTACTCTTTACCTTTAGAACATAAATTAATAAAACTTGTGTAAGATTAATCAGCGAGTTTAATTATTTTACAATGTAACGCAGGTACATTATAAGTAACTAATTAAAATACCTAAAAATGAACAGTAATTAGTTACTTTACTTTTTCAGTGGAAAAGTAATTTGATTACAGTAACGCGTTACTTAGTAACGTGTTACACCCAACACTGGTTTCTTGAAGAATTTAAATCTTGCCAAATCAAATAAACAAATATGGCATGATAGCTAACTTTAAATAATAATGTGGTTGTTTTGCATTTGAATATAACTTGCACACCAAGGCTTGTTATCAGTACAGCAATGCACAAAAAGCTACATTACCAAAGATTTACATAGACAGAATCTGCAAAAGGGCAATGATTTTAACAAAATAAGAGGGATCATAGAAAATAAATATTATTTTAAGTACTGACCTGAATATTTCATGAGAACAGATAACCCATTCAGAAGTTAACCCTCTTCATTCTTATTGTTTTTTTCTTATTGTATTCTGTTGTTACTTGAATGATTTGCAGCTGATTTTACATAATTATCATCATTATTTTTCACGAGTCCTCTCTTTGCCCCGAACAGCTGTGAAGATCAGGTAAAGATTATTTACTTGTTTTGAATTCTAGGGATATAGAAATACATTAAAATATGATATTTAGAAAATAAGAAATTTTTTTTTACTCATCTTCATTCTGTTCAAGCGTAGAAGCTTTAAGTGTATAGAAACTTTCGAATGGGGTATTTATTCATTAATTCATTCTTTGATTTATTTTCTTCCGCTTATCCGGGGCCAGGTCACAGGGGCAGCAGTCTTGGTATTTGACTCAGCTCAATGATAGATAAAAACAACATTTTGCATAATTCCTCTTGGTAAATAAAGTACCATTTTGCAGATTCTGTAACGTATATGTCAGGGATCACCAATCTCGGTCCTGGAGGTCCGGTGTCCCTGCAGGGTTTAGCTCCAACTTGCCTCAAAACACCTGCCTGGATGTTTCAAGTACACCTAGTGAGAGCTTGATCAGCTTGTTCAGGTGTGTTTGAACTAAAGTCTGCAGGACACGGGACCTGCAGGAACAAGTTTGGTGACCCCTGGTATATGTAAATTTTTGACTTCATCTGTATCTTGGTCAGACATCTCTGTCTATGCTCTTGAGTAAAGTAGTTGTTGCAGTATGTTTCTCATTTATAACCCAACAGAACTTTGAGAGTCTAAGACATCTAAGACATTGAAAAGTTATTCTCATCCTTAACCTTCTGCTTTGAGCAATTCTGAAATCAGGTAACTGCTTTCATCGGTCACACGCTCCTCTACAGACTTCTTTCCCAGACCAAAGTTTCTGAGCGTGTGCAGAGCAAACCGTCTCTGCTGCCTCCAGGAGTGACCAAATGTGGCCATTACAATTCCTGACGGAGAAAGAATAAACATTCATAATTAAACAAGTTGAACAAAAAAAACAACAACATAAACATCTGCATAAAGCAATCAGCTCAAGATGATCTACCAACTCAACTTTGATCTGGTTCCTTTCCTACAAACAACTTCTGTATGATCTCATATTTAGGTAAAATCAAGTGCTTGTCTGCATACTTTATTCCAATGTGTCAAAAAGAACAAAAATCGTAAATTATTGTGGCAGTGTGCCAACATGTAAAGCCCTTGTGCTATACTTCCTGTAATTTCAATTCTAATATACCGTCCTATCCAAGTAAAGAATACACTCACTGGCCACTCTATTAGGTGCACCTTACTAGTACCGGGTTGGACCCCTTTTGCCTTCAGAACAGCCTTAATCCTTTGTGGCATGGATTAAGGTACTGGACATATTCCTCAGAGATTCTGGTCCATATTGACCTATCCTGCTGGAAGTAGCCGTCAGAAGATAGGTGGTCAAAAAGGGATGGACATGGTCAGCAACAATACTAACGCCCTATTCACACGGGGCGTCAGCGTCAACGCTTCCCATTCACTTTGAATGGGTGACGTCAGGCGTTGCCGAACTGCATTCGGGATCCGTCAGCGCCGCTTCAGAGGCGTTGCTCGCTGCAGGAGTTGGGACTTTTTCAACTTTTCAAGAGCCAACGGAAGCGTCAGCCAATCAGATCGCTGTATGCAAATACACCAGCCCAGACAGTAGCCGATTGTTGACGAATTTCATTGGCTGACGCTGCTATGATGATCACGTCAGCCTTAACTTCAGACACGCCCTCTGTCAAGTGTTGACGCTGAAGCCTCGTGTAAATGGGGTGTAAGGTAGGCTGTGGTGTTGACACGATGCTCAGTTGGTAAATATCCCCCACACCTGAACTGTTGATACAAAGCAGGATAGATCCATGTGTTCATGTTGTTGATGCCAATTTCTGACCCGACCATCTGAATGTCGCAGCAGAAATCGAGACTCATCACACCAGGCACCATTTTTTTTTTTGTCCAATTTTGGTGAGCCTGTGTGAATTGTAGCCTCAGGCCCCATTTACACTAGTGTGTTTTAGTTTTAAAACGGCATTTTAGCATGAAAACGATCCGCGTCACCCAGCGTTTCTGAACATATCTCCCTCCACACTACTCCAGCGAAAACGTATATAACGTGACCATTCACGCACTCTGGGCATGCGCGTTAAAGTATAAACAGGAAGCATGTGTCTCGCTCGGCATTCTAAATAGGGCGTCCATCGCTTGAAACGCACGCGATTAGCGAGTGCTCGAACAATAGCTTGCGAATATATGCAGCTGTTGTAGTAAAAAAGGCAGAGTTTAACTGCACAAACACTCCCATTTCTGTGTCCATGTTGTTGTTTACAGTGAAGGCTGGTCTCCCGTCTTCCGGTGGCGTTATAGTCATGTGATAGGGGCTTGACGAATAAGGGAAGGTTACGCAATCACCCAAAAGCCCTAATCGAGTAGCAAATCTCTGCAGCCACGCCTCTGTTTTCAAATGTCTCCGTTTCCCTCCATCCACACTAAGACGGAGCAGCAGCGTTTTAGAATGAAAACGGCCTCTCCAGCGTTTCCAAAACTTCGAAAACTCCGGCATAGTGTGGATGGATGGCGTAACCGTAGCAAAACTTATGCGTTTCAAAAAACGAAAACACATTAGTGTAAACGGGGCCTCAGTTTCCTGTTATTAGCTTATAGGTGTGCCATTCGGTGTGGTCTTCTGCTGCTGTAGCCCATCTGCTTCAAGGTTGGACGAGTTGTGCATTCAGAGATGCTCTTCTGCAGACCTCGGTTGTAACGAGTGGTTATTTGAGTTACTGTTACCTTTCTATCAAGGCATTTGCACCTACAGAACTGCCGCTCACTGGATATTTTCTTTTTTTCGGACCATTCTCCGCAAACCCTACAGATGGTAGTGCGTGAAAATCCCAGTAGATCAGCAGTTTCAGAAATACTCAGACCAGCTCGTCTGGCACCAACAAACATGCTACGTTCAAAGTCACTTAAATAACCTTTCTTCCCCATTCTGATGCTGTCTACATGCCTAAATGCCTTGAGTTGCTGCCATGTGATTGGCTGATTAGAAATTTGCACTAACAAGCAGTTAGACAGGTGTACCCAATAAAGTGGCCCATGAGTGTAAATCTTAAAAAGAAAAAAAAGGAGTCCGTTCACATGATCTCTTCATGGCAAGTTACTATAATTTTCCAAAAACATCATTATGTGTAAAAGGGGCTAAATGTTAGGACAGTAACTTTCACTGAAAACATTCATTTCTGAAAAATAATCATGAAAAAAAACAATGCATGTTTCCATTAGTCTCTCATTACCAAGCCTTCAGTTAAACTTGATAATGGAGAACCATTAATTATGGCCTGCATTAACAATCATGCAATCTCAGTGTAATGTATTACTAACCATATCCCCCAGTGACCCAGGTTAAAACAGGTACTGTTGGCCTTCCAGAGAAAGATGAACCATTTTGGACGAAAGCTTCCTTCATGACCTGGAGTGTATTAAGAAGTATCCCCGGCTGTCTCCCAAGATACACAGTAGTCATCTCTCCATACTGAGATAACTGATCAGAGAAGATTGCACAGCATTACTATACAGCAGCGTCTAGACATGGTCTCACTTTCGAATAATGTCAAGAGAGTGTACATAACAGCATAAGAGAAGAAGACTTACTGATCTTATGAAGCCCATTGGGTTCTTCAAGAAATGAGGTATGCTTCCCACAAAAGGCAGAGGTGTTGGACCAGGTGGAAATCGACCTTTGTTGGAATTAATCCTTAAGATCTCAAACAAAAACAGAAAAATCAAGCCTAGAAACAGAGTCAAGCCTACAGAGGCAAAGTCTAACTTCAGGAGAGCTGCTAACATGATGACAGACAAATGCAAGAATGCAAACACAAGAGCAGGAGAGGGAGCTTTATGACAGCAGAACAGGAAGAGGGAGGAGACAGGAAGACAGAGAGAGAGAAGAGAGAGAGAGAGAGCTTGGCTGTTAACCATTTCAGCTTAGATCACTTATGTGGACAATAAAGATATACACTAAGTGCCTTCATCTCAATACATCAACACAATCGACTAAAGAAATGGAGGGAATACAACAAAAACACACAGCCATGCATCTCCAAAACAACTTGTGTTGCAACATTACCTGTAATTTCATACAAAAAGAGCTATGGATACTTTCATGCACATTTGTTACATATTTGTGTTATTTGTGCTTTGTTTGTGTTTTCTCGCTCTCGCTCTGTTCTCCCATACCTGCTTTCAGATTCTCTGGTTCCTGCTACTGGTCACTTCATCCGTCAATCATTTCATACGGTGGCCGAGAAAGATTA
Organism: Danio albolineatus; assembly: GCA_903798035.1. Lineage (NCBI taxonomy): Eukaryota > Metazoa > Chordata > Actinopteri > Cypriniformes > Danionidae > Danio > Danio albolineatus. The sequence continues at coordinate 2,242,089 of CAIGQQ010030611.1, read as the reverse complement.
ACGCGCTGCAATTTAAGAAAGCACATGCAAAAACAGAAAACACCAGCAGATTAAGAAACGATCTTCATCAATTTGACAGCACACCTGTTACAAATTCTCACAACACAAACAACGGAAGAAACGCGCAGCAAGTTATTGAAAACACAACGGAAATGTTTCAAGAGGACCCAAAAACATGAAGGACCTAGCTGATACGGACCCGCCGTGACTGTTGTTCAGTGAAGTGATTGGTGGTCTTTAATATCCTGATTACACGATTCCGTTGTCTTTTGTAAATTATCAGTCTAATTAATGATTAACTGAAATGTCGCGTTAATAAATACATTAACTACATCCGTATCCTCAGCTGGGTCCTTCATGTTTTTGGGTCCTCTTGAAACATTTCCGTTGTGTTTTGACTAACTTGCTGCACGTTTCTTCCGTTGTGTTTTGAATAACTTGCTGTGCGTTTTCTTCAATTGTGTTTTTAATAACTTGCTGCGCGTTTTCTTCCGTTGTGTTTTCAATAACTTGCTGCGCG
>CAIGQQ010030611.1:2172451-2184734 GCA_903798035.1 Danio albolineatus | reverse complement strand
TATATATTAGATCTTATTTTTTTTTAAAAGAAATTAAATATTCTGTAAAAACAAGCAAGCCCTACTTGTATCTATACACTTTTTTTTTTCAACATAAACTTTCTTTAAAACGATTAAAACAAAAAGAACAAATGTTTTAAAAACCTATAATAAACTAAATCTACACACAACAATCTGTTCAGGACGGTGTCCTAAGGAGTAAATACATGGAGAACTTTTAAACCAATGTTATTGTAAGGAAAATAATTAGACCATTATGATTAATAGAGTTAAAAAAGACCTTTTTAAATAAAAAGTTAAAAAATTTATTAAGATGATTGTTGCTGATTGTATGCATTTTGGCCAGATTGGGTAGCAATATATGGACAAAGGAAAAATAAGACCTGTTTAACAAAGATTTAAGACCTACAAAACAATATTTCAGTAAATATAAGACGTTTTAAGGCCTAAATTTTGGATTTTGAGATGTAAGACATTAAGACCCGGCAGAAACCCTGCTGGCAAGCACTATTTTGAGAGATAAAATGAAATAAAACTTTGAGCAACAACAACATACAGTATAATGAAATTTGAATCTAACCTGAACACTAAGGCCCAATCCCAATTCTATTTTTGTACCCCTACCCCTTCCCCTTGGCCCTTACAACTGAGGGTTAAGGGGAAGGGCTTCAAAACTTACCCCTAAGAATTGAGACAGCACTTCAACACCTGCACACGTCATCATATGTCATCGCGATCTCTTGCTTCATAGTTACTCTAGTTGTGTTATTTTTTGGTGTTTATCTTCAGGAAATCACTGAAGGCGTATATTATGTTATCATAACAATCTAATTTGGCAATAAGATCGTAACTGTACTGTGTATTTACACAGTGGCCATATTTATTCACGAAAACAACATTAACATTATAGCAGACACTGTAAAAAGCTCATTTCCAGACACTAGACATTACTGACAGGGTATTCGAGTGTCATCGTGTGTCAGAATGTTGTGGGACTGCTATACATGAGTTATGATTATGGATTATAGATCGCCAAATTTAGCGTTTTCTTTGCGTTTTTCTTTTTTTAAAAAGCTTGACAGTAAAAGACGAATGCGGTTATGAATATATTAAAACATATGTTTGTTTGACGTAAAAATTTGTAATAATGACAAAAAAATACTAATTTGTTGATCTCCTTACTTCCGGGTTTCATCTATCCTGCCGCTGTGGCAGGTGTATTCTGGGAAATTTTCTTTCCCCTCCGTTTTGAGTGTGGTGCTGAAAAATCTTCGTTCAAAGGGGTGTATACCGCTTGCCCTTAGCCCTATGACTTCAAGATAAAAAGAATTGGGACACCACTACCCCTTGACGTGAATGCGCAAAACGAAGGGTAGGGGTAAGGGGAAGGGCTAAGGGGTAGAACTGGGTCTGGGCCTAAGACTTGTTACCATTACAGCAATACAACACACACAAATTCCTAAAATGGGACCATGTGCTTGAAATTTTTGGCACTGTCCTGTGTAACGTTTATTTTAAAGAATGCTTCAAACCAAAAACAGTCAGCAGCACCTCGAAACAGTTAAAAACTGATATCATGGGTAACCTTCAGATTTGAGCATTTCGGGAACCAGGTAACTGCTTTCCTCCGTCACACGTTCCTCCACAGACTTCTTTCCCAGACCAAAGTTTCTGAGCGTGTGCAGAGCAAACCGCCTCTGCTGCTTCCAGGAGTGACCAAACGTGGCCATTACAATTCCTGAAGACAGACATTAAACCTTCATAATCATACATAGATGAGTTGAACAAAGACACACAACCTAAACATGTGCATGGAATTACCAGCCCTTAAAATCTTGACCAAGATAGTCTACTGGATGGGCGAGTTTAAGTACACACCATTGAGAGTCTTGAGAGATTCATGAAACAGACTTAGATTTAAGCAGCTACAAGTTTTAAAAGGGCTTCATAATAACCATTTGTTAAGTCTACAATCAACAATCTCAGACAGATAGTTGTACTAGCTCTAACCATTATGACCACAGTTGACTGACAGAGGCCCAGATCTAGAGTAACAGTAGTCCACATAATAATAATTTTTTACTTTAGCGATTGGGATGGGGCAGAGAGCCATGAGACCCGAACGAGGCTGGTGGTGCAAGTGTTAACAACTGTCACCTGTGTGCGCCACCTGTCTCATGGTTTGTTTATTTTGTTTTATTAACATGATTTTATGTTTATTTTCATAAACACATTGAGTATTCATCTGTTCACTTCAGCCATCAATCATTAGTTACATTAATATAGCACTTTTCAACATGAACTGTATTATTTAAAAGGAGACGAGCGGTAAATCCAGATTTCTCCATTTCCAGATGCGAAAAGCTCTCGGGTAAAACATGTTCCTTACAAACGCATTTGTGGCGTGCACTGTAGTCCACATGTGAGTCCAGCTGTGCTCTAATAGCGAGAAATGACAATAAAACCTTCGTTGCAGCTCATAAACGCAACACTGACGACCTGTGTCTCCAAACAATTCTTCTTCTTTCACTTGTTTTGGCAACACAACCTGGCGTCTCTCTGCAGTCTGAACGCTGTAACAGGTAAACAGTCTTCGAAGCTCTCGCGCATGTTAATGAAGTTGCGCCGCATACAAAATAGAGCGCACTGATTGGTTTGAACCAAGTCTTTCTCATGAATCAATGCTGCACACTCAGAGACGTCATGATGCACTCGCAGGTACAGACGTCCACTCTCCTCGCTGGAATACACGCATGGATCTCAACGGCGTGACGCAGCTTCAAAAATTCGTTTTAAACCAGAAGAACATTTGAAAATTTGGTTGTTTTTGCATTATTTCGAGTAAATTCGTTCTTCCGGTTTGAAAGATTTTTTTAAAACTGCGTCACGCTGATGAGATCCATGCGTGTATTCCAGCGTGGAGAGTGGACGTCTGTACCTGCGAGTGCATCGTGACGTCTGAGCGAGCGCCATTGATTCATGAGATAGACTTGGTTCAAACCAATCAGTGTGCTCTATTGTGTATGCGGTGCAACTTCATTAATATGCATGATAGCTTCAAGACTGTTTACCTGTTACAGTGTTCAGACGGCAGAGAGACGCCACGTCGTGTTGCCAAAACAAGTGGAAGAAGAAGAATTGTTTGGAGACACAGGTGGCCAGTGTTGTGTTTATAAACATGCTCCAACGAAAGTTTTGCTTTTATTTCCCACTATGAGAGCGCAACTGGTCTCAGGGTGGATTGCAGTGCACGTGACAGAAATGAGTTTATAAGGAACATTTTTACCAGAGAGCTTTTCGCATCTGGAAATGGTGAAATCTGATTAGCCGCTCATTTCCTTTTCAAAAAACAGCTGCAGTCCCGTTGGTGTTGATTGTCCTGTCTCTACAGATGTGGTAAGTGAGAGAATGCTGCTCTCCGAGTGTAAACATATAAACGAACTAATCAAACTAGTCGTGTAGAATTTTTGCCACGTTTTGTGACATGGTAGTCTAAACACACACGGCTTCCTGACGCTGCTTACCGAGGGCGTCTAAGTAGGTAACCGAGAAATGCAGAGTTCTTTTTTTCTAACATACGCCGTGCGGTCTAACACACTCCAGTAAATCTGCACTCCTCCAGCAGTTACTCGCATTTAATATCTCTTTTGTCACGAGGGACACGCAGGAAATCTTCCTGAGTAAAAGTGAAAGTGCCAAACTGCAGTTAAAGTTGTCAAATTAATAATTTGGCAAATTATTAGATTACTGATGTCAATGTAAACGGTCACTGTCTTTCTCCCCTGCGTCTGCGTTTGTGTGTTGCCAGTTTGAAAATCAGCACGCGCCCAAACTGAAACTCCCATTTTTATGCAAAACCTTCCCTCTTTCCCTCCCTTGACACTCCCACCTAAACAGAGCTGGACACACCCACTTTCCCAAGCTTTTCCAGACGGTAGGTGTGAAAACACCCTGCTGAGACAGGGGAGTTTCGTGGCCCTTTAAGAGCAATTATGACTGGTAAACTCTTATGACTACAACTTCAATCTTTACTTTCTAACGTTGTCTCTGTGACAAGATTGATATAAACTTGTAACAAATTTGGTTTCACGTTTAATTTCAGAATAATGCATTACTGACCATATCCCTCAGTGATCCAGGTTAAAATCGGTATCAGCGGCCTTCCAGAAGAAGATGTACCATTTTGGACTATGGCTTCCTTTATGACCTGTAGTGTATTAAGAAGTATCGCCGGCTTTCTCCCAAGATACACAGTAGTCATCTCTCCATACTGAGATAACTGATCAGAGAAGATTGCACAGCATTACTATACAGCAGCGTGGTCTAGACATGGTCTCACTTGCGAATGAGGTCCAGATAGTGGACACGTTTTACAGCATAATACAAGCTTTTCAGAAAAGAATCGCACAATGATCAAAACCAAGACTTACTGATCTTATGAAGCCCATTGGGTTCTTCAAGAAATGAGGTATGGTTCCCACAAAAGGCAGAGGTGTTGGACCAGGCGGAAACCGACCTTTGTAGGAATGAATCCTGAAGATCTCAATCAAAACAAAGAAAATTAATCCCAAGAACAGAGTCAAGCCCACAGAGGCCAAGTCTAACTTCAGGAGACCCGCTAACATGATGACAGATCGAGTCTAGGACAAACACAAAAGCAGCTGCAGAAAGTCAGGAGATTTATAAGAGCAGAAGAGGGAGGAGAGAGAGGAAAGGGAGGAGACAAAAAGAGAGAGTTTGACTGGCCAGTTCATGTTTTGATATAAATGCTACAGAAATGCTTAGGCCCTAAACATTCAAAACACAAAGAACGAGAAGAGATTACATTCCCGCACAACACTCCCAGCGTTAAAGAATGGATCAAAGTCAAAAGCACTTATACTGTGCAAAGGGGAACAAACATTGAGCAAGTTCGGTAAATGACTGACAATCTCAATGCTCTCTATTACAGTAAAATGGTGTGTTGCTAAAGGATTATGTAAGAGCATTGGAAAGGTTGGAGTGAAACTATAGGTAAAGGGGAAAACATCAGCGATTTCTGCACAGTCATGCAAAATGCAGTCGTTTGAAAAGGACAGCCTATTAAGTTCTAATGTTTCTATATTAGGACATAAACAATTATTTGGACAAGAACATAAAACTAGAAGATAAAGTTTGAGGACAAACTTCACGGTGGCTTGATAAGCCTGTTTTAAGTAGTTTATTTAGTTTGAAAAAGTATTAAGTTGCTTAAAATAATGTTTAAAATCCTTGCAGCCAACAATGCAACCACTTTGAATACTGAAGCAAGCCAGTAAAAAGCTTTAAAGTGGATCCCTGTGTCTGAGGTTGGGAATAGCATGATGCAATTAATGTAAATCTAGTAATCATATTACACAGCACCTGAAAATCTGCTAAAATCCCTCATTATAGCCAATGTGACCACAGAAAGCATGTTTTACAACCATGAAGACATTTGAGAGAGACTATTTAGAATATATACGTTTACTTTGGTGCAAATCCTGAACCTTATCCATTCGGGAAACAAAATGAGGATTTCTTAAATTAATTGATGACACTGGGAGATGCGGCACTAATCATCTGAGGTTTTATCTCACAAATTTTAAGACCTGCCAAGAAATAGTTTATTTATTTATTTTTTATTATGGAAAACTTTGAAGGTCAATAGGGGGTACTCACTTTTTCACATAACCCTATGAAGTATACATACTGAAGCAATAAAAACATACTCAAAAAGCTGTAGCAAATAAAAGGCGACACAGAAGATGTTGGTTTGCTTTTTCTTTATTTTTTTGGTCTTTTCTTGTTTTTTTCTGCTCTTTTTTTGACTGTTTTCTTGGTTTGCTATAGGGAAGGTTTTTTTTTTTGGCACTACATAATTGTCTTATCAGGTTGTTATGTTGGATTTTCCTATCTAAAGCCTTTGTCCTTATGCAAGCAAAATAGGAATACAGCTAATAAAAATAAAGTGGATACAATTTAAATCCTTATTTTACACGTAAAATAAAAACACTTTTTTGGACCCCTCCAAAAATAGGGGTATTAAAATATTTGACATTTTGTATCACAAAATCATTGTGATGATACACACAGAAATAAAAGGAAAAGAACACATTAAAAACTGTACAAAAATGATAAAATTCATTTTAAAAAGTTTCCAAATGACCGAACGATGCAAAGTTAGTCTTTTTTTTCCTCTAAGGACCTTGGGCATTGGTTTATAAAGTAAAGTGTCTTCATTTCTTCTGCTGAATGTAGTTGAGATTGCCGTGTCGACCGTGTTGAATAAGTGGATAATGTTGATTTGCCATCACAGAACCTGCAGGAGGGCAGAAATGAGACTGTTAAAAGTGGACACTTTCCCTGATCTCTGACGCCTTTAACACTGTCAGGTCTTGATGTCCAATTCCGATTTGTTGCCTATATCTGATTTGTTTGCCTGTCCGTTTACACGTTCTTTTAATTGTGACCCATATCAGATTCATGTGTTTACACCTGCAATACAACTTGTGTCTCGCATGCGTAACGGCGGGTTCTAGCATCTGTGCCACACTAGCCACGATGGAAGAAATTGTCTTGCTTTTATCTCTGTGAAATATGCGAAGTTCACCCAACTTTAAACTGATTTTGAGGCGGAGGAGGAGGGAAAGGACCGTCATTACAGCTTGTGCCTATGGTTTATATATGGTGTCCTCCACTAACTCATCTCCACACAGGTAACTTCTGCCGTTGACCACTGACCACTTTCCTCCTCCATGTTTCCTGTGTTGTTGTTTACTGCGTTGCCGTCTCCACACACGCTCTTCTTTCTACATCATTAAACCTATGAGAAGTACCACAAGTTTAATGACGTACAAAACAGAATGCCTCAATAAACCCGATCTGCCTGTTTACATGATAGTCGCATTGTCACATATCTGATATATATCGGATTTATTTCCACATGTGAAGAAGGCCTGAAGCCGATCAATGAATACCGAATGCATTCGTTTATTTTGCGTTTACACGGTCAAAGAACAGATCCGATCTGTCACATATGAGCAACAAATTGGAATTGGGTCACATTTAACTTGCAGTGTGAACGGGGCCTATGTGACATCTACTGCATGCATCAAATTAAATAATGAACATTACACATTTTGATATTACCGAATATGTTTCCATCCAAAAATGCTAATTAGATTTATGCAACAAATAATACTGCAAAAAATATATATAAATAAATAAAAATCTAATAGGTGGCACGGTGGCTCAGTGTTTAGCACTGTCGCCTCACAGCAAGAAGGCTGCAGGTTCGAGTGCTGGCTGGGCCAGTTGGCATTTCTGTGCGTTTCCCCCACAGTCCAAAAACATGTGCTATAGGTGAATTGGATGAACTAAATTGGCCGTAGTGTATGAGTGTGCATGTGTGAATGAGAGCGTGTATGGGTGTTTCCCAGTACTGGGTTGCAGTTGGAAGGGCATCCACACATGCTGGAATAGTTGGTGGTTCATTCCACCGTGAAAAGCCCTGATCAATAAGCGACTAAGCTGAAGGAAAATGAATGAATAGATCTGATATTTTGACCAAGTGCCATTGTGCAAGCGTAAAACACGCTCTAAAAATACATCTGAAATTACATGTGAATATTTTACTTGAATACATTTTACTAAAAAATCCACAGTACTCAGAGAAACTGAATATTCAAATGGTCTCTTTTCCAGAGATGTATAAGCATGAAGTCTGAATGTGTTTATTTCTCTGTTTCACACACAGAAACGATTGTGCACCTTGTGATTGTTTATTTATTGCCACATCAGCAGCTTATGACTGTAATGGCAAGATCAATATACATAAAACACTACATGATAAGAACAACTTGATGCAAATGCAGCAGAGAAAATAAGTAATGGAGATGTCATGTTTTTTCCTGGGGATAATATTTCTAAAGGAGCTGCTGCAGTGGAACTGAACCAGATTTTGGCAAAAACGCAAACATAAAAATAAAACAAAAATCTGGAAAATATGTTCTGTTTAATAACAATATAGTGACAGGAGAAAACACTCAACAACTGAAATGTATTTAATACTTGGTCCCACTTTATATTAAGTGGCCTTAACTAATATGTACTTACACTGTAATTAATAATTTGTTACAGTTTACCTATTGAGTAAATACATGTTTTAACATTGTACTTACTATCGATTAAATACATGCATGTAATTACACCTGTAATTAATTTCTGTAATTACATCTTTTATTACACTGTTGACCATCCATTACACTTTAACCTATCCTAAACCTAGATATACCACTAAACCTGTTCCTTAACCTACCTGTATCCCACCTCAATAGCACCTGAAGTGATCTGAATACATTATAAAACACAGCAAGTACGTTGTATTTATTTTTTGATGCACGTACATAGTTAAGGCCACTTAATATAAAGTGGGACTGGCTTTTTTGGTGACGGCAGCTTAAAGACACCTCTCATATAGAGAATGAAGATGCATGCATTGCTCAGGTGTTTAAATATCAACAGTGTGTCAAAATCTTGATGGTTCTGTGGGTCTTGTCTATCAAATCTGAGCTTTATTTTGTATTTTCTATCGGATATTGAAGTCAGGTGATTGGCTGCGCCATTCTAAAGCTTGATTTTCTTTCTCTGAAAGCTTTGAGAGTCTCCTTAGCTGTGCTTTGGATCATTGTCTTGCTGAAATGTCCACTCTGGTTTTATCTTCATCATCTGCTAATGTAGATGTTGGACTGAAGCAGCTGATATTCATTTACAATGAGGAAGTGCAAAGGGTTGCTGAAGAACTACTGAGAGATTTTAGCTGCTGTCTGGGCTATCACTTCCTTTCTAAACCTTACTTTTTTCGTGTGTTCAATACTTTATCCCTGTGTCATTTAACTTTATTATGCACTACTTCATTTGTAAACTAGTTAGTTTTGTTTTCTTTACAAATATGGATTTCGTTGCTTGTTACCAACATCCAGGGAAAATTTCAAGTCAACAACACCTTTAGAAATAAGTTTTTTTCTTAGAAAAACTGTGACGTGTTCAATACTTATTTTCCCCACTGTTTATAAAGAAAGAAAGAAATACAATTCACAAAAAGCATATATTAAATGCATAGCAACATGCAAGGCAGGCGTTGTGGGTCACAGCCATCACTCGATGCAGAAGTATAAACCAGCCTTTATAGTTTGGTGTGTAAACAATTGTTTTTGTGTGTGTGTGTGTAATTAGTTTTATTAATTTATTTATTTATATATTTATTTATTAAATATATAAATGTATCTGGGTGTCAATAATTGTCACAATGATTTCGGATTTTGGTTTACTTTTCACTCTCACTATGTCAAATTTGTACAATAATACTTTAAAAAGTGTAACATCTGTACATTTTTGGAAGACTCTATAAATAAAGTTGTGGAAAATACGTGTTTTCATCATAAAAATCTTGTCTTACAGTACTTAAACTCTCACTTCATATAAAACATAGATAATTTATGGTTCACCTTGTGAGATGAAGGGTTTGTTGGGCTGCTGCAGGTATGGAGGCAGCCGGTAGGGCATGAACGATGGAGAAAGGGAATACTGAGCAGCACCGCCGTGATCCCAGGATCGAGAGCCCGGATTCACACCAAACTGAGATGGGAAATTAGGATCTGAGATGGAGAGGAAAAAATAGAAGAGTGAACAAAATGACCAGCACAAGAACTCAGATTCATTAAATAGTCACTTATGGCCCATTTCCACTAAGTGGTACGGTACGGTACGGTACGCTTTTATGGCCGTTTCCACAGTCCACAGTTTCCAACCGTACCACTTTTTGGTCACCCTTTGCAAAGGGTACCAAAAGGCGGAGCTAGACACGCAGCTGAATGCTATTGGTTTACAGAGGTACGTCATTGTAGCTTGATAAACAGCCACAAAGCCAAGAAGAAGAGCAGATTTTCTCCTGTGCCCTGTAGTTTTTTACGAGCCCGTCTAAAGCGTGAGCGGTTTTGCTTTCTCACGTGCACTCGCGTGCGTATCTATATTTGAAATAACAAACTTCTTGAGCTGATGATAATAAAGTGCGCTTGATTATTGACGTGCTTTTGAAACCCGATCCTTTCGGAAACTGACAAACGCGAGACTGACGCGGGAAAAAACAAAGGAGAAGCCGGAAAAAACAAACCACTCAGTGGAAACGGGCCAATAATACCAATTTTTCATGCCACCATCTTTATTTATCCCAGAATCCCCGAGGATTTCAAATCATCACTTAAAACTTACTTTTTAGGGTAGGTTTTATTTGATTTTTAGATTTATTATTATTAATTTAGGTGTTTCAGTTATTTTTATTATTTTTATTATGGCATTTTTTGCATGCATCCCTGTATCATTCACTGCTGCACAGTTTATATGTCTGTAAAGTGCCTTGACATGCTACTATTAAAGTTACTGTGTAACAATAAAGTTTATTATTATTATTATTATTAATATTATTAATAATAATATTAAGTCTACATCCTGATGGGCAAATTGGTGTTGTAGTTTTTTCATTGATTCTAAAAATTTTACATCCACGCACATATCGTGTCTAAAAATGTCACCGTTAAATTTTACAGCTCATTTTACACCTAATTTTACAGCTCACTAGAGTTAAACAGTTGCATTTTACCATTTTTAATATATTCAGCCAATCTTTAAGTCTGGCGGGAGAGTTTAGCTTAGCATAGATCATTGAATCCGATTAGACCATCAGCATCCTGCTCAAAAATGATGAAAAATAATTTTCCTGTATAAAAGCTTGACTCTTATGTACTGACATTGTGAGTACTGAGAATGACAGAAAATGAATCGTTTCTGTTTTCTAGGCTCATGTCAAGGAACTATATTCTCACTCAGGCGTAACAATCAAGGAACTTGCTGTACAATGACTGCAGCAGGCATAATGTTACACAGATTATTACTAATAGTGCAAGTGTAGGAATCGGTGCAGGAGACTATTTTCAGCTGCTGCATAACATCATTGAGCCTTGTATGACAATAAAAGAAAATAAAGAAAATAAATATCTGCTTCATACAGCCCTGCCAAAGGATGAGGACTTGAGCTGGAAGTGATATGACAAACCTGACACCATCCTTTCTATTTATATCTTTATGTTTACAAAAAGCTGAAACTTAGGGTCACTATTTTGATGGTCCGTTTGTTGAATTCAAGTTACATTGCAACTGATTCTCATCAGAGTATAAGTAGACTGTTAGGTTGGGGTTAGGGGTAGTGTAAGTTGACATGTACTTGCAAAGTTTCTTATAGTCAGCTAAATGTCAATATCAACAGATATTAAGTAGACAGTCTACTAATACTCAAATGGACCATCAAAAAGTGTTACCAAATTTAGATATCGTAATGAGCACGCGTTGTAAGTGGTCAACAAATTCACAATAGACTGGGCCATCTGACCCATCAAAGCAGATCATGCTCTTAGAAAGACTGATGAAGAGAGACCAGATCTTTGAAACGAGTTTCAAACAATGAGAGAAAACCGCTGATGCTGGAAATTATAGATAATATATGTGAATATTAGGAGGAAAGTAATCAGTTTTTGACCCTGGATCACTAAATAAGGCACTAGTTTCCAACTAGTGATGGATTGATTTTGTAAGCAATAGACTTGCAAGCTTTGAATATATAAAACCATTTCAGTAGACTTATACAGTGCTTCACACAACCAGGTCCCAGTGCTCGGTGTAAAAGTAGTGCTGTCACCCAGTGAAATCAATACACCTGTGAAACTTACCTGAGCTCTCTACCAGCACCTGCTCTCAGTAAACACACACTGGACTTAGTTCAGAGATTCATGAAGTCACAGATAATAGCAATATACACATTTATACAAATGTTCAATGTATCACTGTTCTATCTTGAATTGATTTTAAGCTTAGTTTTGTACAGCTGATGGCGCTCTAGACTAGATTTCAACAGCAGACGGTGTCTATGCTAGTTTTTAACAGCAGTGCTCTAGGCTTGTTCTAACTGCAGATGGCGCTCTAGGCTAGATTGAACAGCAGACGCCAATCTTGACTAGTGTTTAACAGCAGATTGCGCTCTAGGCTAGTTTGACCAACAGACTGCGTTCTAGGCTAGTTTGACCAACAGACGACGCTCTAGTCTAGTTTGACCAACAGACGACCCTCTAGTCTAGTTTGACCAACAGACGATGCTCTAGGCTAGGTTGAGCAGCAGACGACGCTCGAGGCTAGGTTGAGCAGCAGACGACGCTCTAGGCTAGGTTGAGCAGCA
>CAIGQQ010030611.1:2112059-2172441 GCA_903798035.1 Danio albolineatus | reverse complement strand
CTAGGTTGAGCAGCAGACGACGCTCTAGGCTAGGTTGAGCAGCAGACAACGCTCTAGGCTAGTTTGAACAGCAGACAAGGCTCTAGGCTAGTTTGAACAGCAGACAAGGCTCTAGGCTAGATTGAGCAGCAGACAACGCTCTAGGCTAGATTGAGCAGCAGACAACGCTCTAGGCTAGATTGAGCAGCAGACAACGCTCTAGGCTAGATTGAGAGCAGACAACGCTCTAGGCTAGATTGAGAGCAGACAACGCTCTAGGCTAGATTGAGAGCAGACAACGCTCTAGGCTAGATTGAGCAGCAGACAACGCTCTAGGCTAGGTTGAGCAGCAGACAACGCTCTAGGCTAGGTTGAGCAGCAGACAACGCTCTAGGCTAGATTGAGCAGCAGACAACGCTCTAGGCTAGATTGAGCAGAAGACAACGCTCTAGGCTAGATTGAGCCGCAGACAAAACTTGCACTCTAAACTTGCTTTGCTTGCCTAGCCCTAGACTAGAATTTAACAGCAGATGAAGCTCTAGACTATCTTTAACAGCAAATGGCACTCTAGGCTAGTTTTTATACTGCAGATGGCACATTCTAGACTGGATTTTAACATCAGATGTTGCTCTAGGTTAGTTTAAACAGCAGACAGTGCTCTAGGCTAGTTTTTAACAGCAGATGTTACTCTAGGCTAGTTTTTAACAGCAGAGGGCACTCTAGACAAGCTTTTAACAGCAGATGGCACTCTAGCTTTAGCAGCAGATGGTGCTGCAGACTAGCTTTAACAGCAGATGGCGCTCTAGGCTAGTTTGAAAAGCAGACGGCGCTCTAGGCTAGTTTGTACAGCGGATGTCGCTCTTGGCTAGTTTCAACAGCAGAAGGCGCTCTAGGCTAGTTTCAATAGCAGACAGCGCTCTAGGCTAGCTTCTAACAGCAGGTGGTGCTCTAGACTTGCTTTAACAGCAGATGGCACTCTAGGCTAGTTTGAAAAACAGATAGTCCTCTAGGCTAGTTTGAACAGCGGATGGCGCTCTAGGCTAGTTTCAACAGCAAAGGGCGCTCTAGGCTAGTTTCTAACAGCAGATGGCATTCTAAGCGAGTTTTTATAGAGCAGATGGCACATTCTAGGTTGGATTCTAACAGCAGACGTCGCTCTAGGCTACTTTTTAACAGCAGACGGAGCTCCGGGTTAGTTTTGAACCACAATTTGAATCCTGCAAGATCCTCATAGATCTGAAGATCCTAATTTTCATAATCAATTTCTCAAACAGCTCTAATAGTGACAGTGAGATCAGTGTGTGTGTACCTGTCTTATTCACGGTGCCATTTCCCACTAGTGGCCCCGGAGCCAGATGGTGATTGTGCCAAGGATGCCCTCTTTCTCTGCCCACTGCCACCCGTCCAGCCGCCGCCGCCGCCGGCTGAGCAAAAATAATACTGGGATCGTTCAGATTGACCGCCTGCCCTCCTCCACTGCCACCTCCTCCACCTTGGACGGTGAATTTGGAGTGCTGTGAGGCGGTGGGCTGGACGAGGGGGCCGTGGATGGGCCAAGAGCCCGAGGCAAGCGGCGACTGAGCAGGTAGGAGACCCAGTGCTGACAGACCAGCGTGATACTGGCCCGGGTGAGAGTGAGGGAAGCCGAAGAGGGGCAGTGGCACTTGGGGAACCTGTGGCGGTTGAGAGGGTTTGGTGGAGGAGGAGGACGATGATGATGAAGGCTTGCTGTTCTGCGGAGACACTGATGTCTGGTTGTACGGTGATGCTTGAGGAGAATATGGAGGAGTCTGACGTGTATCAGACTGAGAGAGGGAGAGAGAAGAGAGAGATTCAAGGGCTGGTTTGGGAATAAACAAAAAAGAAAACTAGAAACAATATGTTCGATGTGCAAACTAATAAAGTCAATCTTTGACAATCAGAGCTTTCCTACAAGTACCATGTTAATATCAGGCAAATCTATGTAATACGGGCTCCTTTATCTATCTATTAAACTTTGAAAGTATTTAAATTAAAATATTAAACATTTCAAATAAAAATAAATAATTGACTATATAATAAACATATAAAGTTTTAGTTTGTGAAACGTACCAAAAACACGGATTTAGTATTTTTTTATTTCTAATAATAACAACAAAGTTTACATTGAGATAATATTTACAGTCTTACTTTATTTTATTTTATCATTAGTAACAGAAAGGAAGGTAGAAAGAGAAAAAAGGTAGAAAGAGAAGAGAAAAAAGGTAGAAAGAAAAGGTAAAGAAAAAAGACAGAAATGTAAAAAGGTAGAAAGAGAAAGAATAAAGAAAAAAAGGTAGAAATAAAGAAAAGTAGAAAGAAGAAAAGAAAGCTAGACTCAAGTAGATCGAGAAAGGTAGAAAGAATTAAAAAAGAAAAAGAATGAAAGGAAGAGAAAAAAAAGACAGAAACAAAAAGGTAGAAAGAAGAAAAGGTAGAATGAAAGGAAGAAAGAAACAATTTAAATGAAAAACGTAGAAAGAATAGAAAGAAAAAGAGAAAAAAAAGAAAAAATGTAGAAAGAAGACATACGTAAAAAGGTAGAAAGGAGAAAAGAAAGGTAGAATGAAATGAAGAAACAAGTAGAAAGAAAAAGGAAGAAAGTAGAAAGAAAAAAGAAAGAAGTAAAAAAGTAAGGAAAAGAAAAAAGAAACAAAGAATAAAGAAATGAAAAAAAGTAGAAAGAGGAAGAGAAATGGTAGAAAGAAAGGAAGAATAAATGTAAAAGCAGAAAGAAAAAGGTAGATAGAAGAGAAAGAAAAAATGAAGGAAAAAGAAAAAGAAACAAAAAATAAAGGAAACAAGGGGTAGATAGAGAAAAAAGAAAATGGTAGAAAGAAGCAGAGAAGGGTAGAAAGAAAAAGGTAGAAAGAGAATTTAAAAAGAAAGAGAAAGGGTAGAAAGAAAAAAGAAACAAAAGAAAAAAGAAAAAGATGTTTTGATTCTTACACATTCAGAGGGTTGCCTGTTCCGTCCAACTGAAGCAGCTTGAGGAATGGGGATGGACTGAGAGCTCGCCATCGCCCGCACCATGTGAGGAACTGCACACAAACCAGTCACAAACACTGCTTACTGTGTGTGCAGATGTAGATATGCTGCCCTCTACAGGACATACTCAATACTTTACCATTTACACTATAAAATCACCAATGATGATGCAACAATTAACTGCCGACTATTATAGTTTCCTGTAATTAGCGTTAACTAAACTTTTTTATTAATTAGCAATATTACATTTGCATCAAATAATTTAATTAGTTTGGACTTCTGAAAAGTAGTACATAGTAATTAATTATAAATAGTACAAATAATTATTATAAAACATTTATTAGTGTGTGTTTGTGTGTGTATTAGTACTTAGTTTTAAAATAAATTTATTTTGAAAAAAAAAACACGCTGCATTTTAAAGAATTAATAAAAACAAATATGAATACACATTGATAATGTGCAATAAAAACAAACTTAAAAGGATATTTTGAATGTTTTCCTCATATTAAACTAAAATTATATTAAAAATCCCAAAAACCCAAAATCTTAAAATTGACTTGCTAAAACAAAATTTTTGCTTAGTGTATTAATTGTAACATATTTTAGACAAAATAATCTCTAAATCTCTGAATTAATTAATTGGCAAACCGTTTAAGTTATTAGCCCAAAATGATTAACCCTCAAGTAAAAATATTTTTTCAAATATCTGGGAAAATATATATACAGTTAAAGTCAAAATGATTAGCCCTCCTAAGATTTTATTTTCTTTTTCAAATATTTCCCACATGATGATTATCAGAGCAAGAATTTTTTACAGTATTTCCTATAATATTTTTTCTTCTATAAAGATAAAGATGTTAACAAATACAAGCGCAGGCATTTAGAGCTCATTTCTGTTTAATGATGTCAGAATTTACCGGTTCACACATCCATCCTGGAATGGATGTGTGAACAGTCTTTTCAGGAAAAATTCTACAATGTCCTCACCTGTATTAACAGCGTTTTTTTTTTAATTTACTGGTAAGGTCGTTCCGGTAATTTTCTGGATATTTACTGATATCACTGTGTGAAAAGGACTAATGACTTGCCTAATTACCCTAACTTGCCCAATTAACCTATTTAAGCTAAATACTAGTAAAATATCTAGTCAAACATCATCCTGTCATCATGACAAAGATAAAAGAAATCAGTTATTAGAAATTAGTAACTCAAATTATTATGTATAAAAATAAGAATATTTTTATTCTTTCCATTAAACATCTCTTGAGGGCTAATAATTAGTTTTTCAATTGTATTTGAGGTATGATAATTGTAGAGTACAGTACCAGGTCCAGGTGCTCCTCTCTGCCGGAGGTGTTTATAGTCGGGACAGTCCCGCCTGACGTGTCCCATGTCACCACACTGAAAACAGCGTCTCTCTCTGGGCTCACGGTCCTCCTCTCGGACCTCCTCCTCACGCTCGTTTTCCTTCTTCTTCATTCTGGATACAAAGAGACAGCTGCAATGCATTTTGGCTTTAACAAGTAATAGTGCTAGTGTTGAAAAGATAATGCTTTTCTACAGTATCAACACATGGCTCTTTCCAACCATAGCTAATATTACCCTTCATGACAACTGTGAGGGGGTGAATTTATAACTCATCCGTTTCTTTAATGTTAAGCCTTACGATTCTGCATAATTAAGGCTGTGGCCACTTGAGTGACAGCTAGGTCTCACTACTCAAAGTCCAGTCTCCTCAGCTGATCCTAACCTCTATATACACAACGCAGACAAAAGTCTTCTAGTTGATCATTTGTTAAAGTGGCAGAAGGTAGACTTTTCAGATGAATCATCTGTTGAACTGCATCCCAATCATCACAAATACTGCAGAAGACCTACTGGAACCCGCATGGACCCAAGATTCCGACAGAAATCAGTCAAGTTTGGTGAAGGAAAAGTCACAGTTTGAGGGTCACATTCAGTATGGGGGAATGCGAGAGATCTGCAGAGTATTTGTGCTACCCATTACATTACAAACCACAGGAGAGGGCAAATTCTTCAGCAGGATAGTGCTCCTTCTCATACCTCAGCCTTCACATCAATGTTCCTGAAAGCAAAGACGGTCAAGGTGCTCCAGGAATGGCCAGCTCAGTCACCTGACATGAATATTGTTGAGCATGTCTGGGGAAAGATGAAGGACGAGGTACAGGTGTCCTGCAAGAATGCTATCTTTGCCATTCCAGATGACTTTATAAATATGTTATTTGAGTCATTGTTATCAGAGTTTAAGCTCATGGGAGTCATACACAATATTCATTCTGTTTCCACTGCACCATGACTTTATATTCTATACTGTGCATTAATACTGTAGAGTGACAGGACTTTTGTCTAATGCAAGGTCAGACCTTACTGCCCGAATTAAATAAATCAAAATCAAGGCATGAACATATATTATTTTTGTAAAATAAGCATAATCTAGAGGCCTTTGCCTTTCATATAAGCCACTTCTGATAGCAAATGATCACCTAGAAGTCAATTTATTATTGGTTGTTCCTAAAACTTGGACAGGCGACAAGACTTTCATCAGTTAGTGCAAGTATATATATCATATTTTTGCTTTTGTTTTATGTGTCTTTACACAAAAGATGTAGTGTTAAGCGTTTTTTTTAATTTTCTAAAGAAAATCTCATTTAAGCAAAATGCAAGCAGGCATCTTAAGACATTCAGACATTGTATAAAAATTAGAGTCTCCAGTATGATGACAGACCTCATTGTTTGCACATGTAAAAGTTAGCACACCTGCGTCTTTTGGGACAGTCCTTCATGTAGTGACCGATCTTCCCACAGATCCGACAGCAGCGGTCATTAGGAGCCAGTTCACCGTCCGTCAGCACCTTTGAGTCAAAGAAGTAATCCTAACGCAGACAAAAAGAGAAATACGATTATAAATGGTGTACATCAGAGATACGAATGCAGACTAACGGCAGTTTTAACTCACTGCCTCTGTTCCAGGCTGAGGGTAAAACGGGGTGCCGAACAGCTTTCTGCCATTGATGAAGGCCTTCATGATGAAGTTGGTCACTGAGTCACAAAAATCACACTTATTTTTAGGACAAATGCAATACAGGACAGGAACAAATGCTGAAAGATGGGAAACGGGATACTTTTTGTGCTTACTTTTGCGAGAAACACCAGCACCGAGATTGTGATTCAAGTCAAAGGGATCTGATAGAAGAAAAAAAGAATAATATAAGCATTAAAACAGGACAACATGCGTATTACTAAAAAATAATATTGTCATATGACATCAGTACAGAATATATTCATATGTAATGAAAACGATTATTATTATCCCTTTATGTATAAATAAATGAAACATCACATACAAATTCACACATACAATATAATAACCAGTAGTTATCACTTAGTTTAGTACAAATGTTGATATTATTTTAATTTCATAACTAATTCACATTATAATTAAAAACAAAACATTACAATTGTACAAGACCCAGAAATAGATCAAGAATTTTAAGAATCCTGCATTTAATACCATTTAATAATGAGCATGGTCATAAAATTAATTGTCGCCGCTTTATCCGCTCAGAGAGTGGCAGTGTTGCCAACTTAGCAATTTAGTTGCTAGATTTAGCAACTTTTCATATTACCCTAGCAACATTTTTTTTCAAAAAGAACCTTGCAACAAACTTAGTAATATTTAAGATTTATTTGTCTACATTTAGCAAGTTTAGTGAGTGAGTGAGAGCTAACGCCTCTTTCACACCACACACATCAGCAGTAGAGCTGCAAGACGGCTAAAATGAGAAACGCGATTTATTTGCTTAAAATAAAGATCGTGATTTTCTCATGATTCTATAGATGTAAAACAAAGGTTAATATGAGTAGGTTATAATTATTGTTATTTCTCAAACATATAGTAAAGCAACACTAATAATATTATGTGTAGATCTACTGTTGGTTAAAATACTGCATTTTGAATAGAATAGGTGGACTTGAAAAAACTTTAAATTTGTCCTGGTCATTAACAGTAAAGTGATGACATCAGCATACAACTATTCATACTTCTAAAGTTATTATGTTTGAGACATATGCTTGCAATCTGTCATTGACAGCATCATTAGACCATTTTTTCACTGGTAAAATCAGACATTTGTCATTATCAGATTCCCTCCTTATATTCAACATTATATAAGCTAGAGTAGTTATACTGACACTGTTAAATATTTATCAGTTTTCTTACGCATTTTTACTACTAAAATTCCATGACTTTATGATTTTCCAAGAACTATAAATAAAATTTCATAACCTAATGTTTTATACAATGCCTACATATACGTAGGAAAAGAAAAACAATGTTCAAATTTCAAATGTATGTTATTACAACGTATCATAAAACGCGACAAACTATTTGGTTTAATTTTATATTTATATCTATGTAAAATTTATTTATATAATGCTAACACCGCACTAATAAAGTGAGAGTATGTGATTGGGCGTCACGGTGGCGCAGTGGGTAGCACAATCGCCTCACAGCAAGAAGGTCACTGGTTCGAGCCCCGGCTGGGTCAGTTGGCATTTCTGTGTGGAGTTTGCATGTTCTCCCTGTGTTGGTGGTTCATTCCGCTGTGGCGATCCCAGATTAATAAAGGGATTAAGCCAAAAAGAAAAGGAATGAATGAATGAGTATGTGATTGGCTAAGGACACAAAAGAAGTTAAGACAACTAACCTATATTCAAGTATACAGATATCCGTTTTCAATGTTTTTTCCAAAACTTTGTGGGTTTTTCTGTTTTTTTTAAACTTTTCCAGGCCTGGAAAAATTTCCATGACTTTTCCAAGTTTTCCATGACAGTATGAACCCTGATTTATTCTCATGCACAACACTCTGTGTTCGCTATGAAAGAAAAACATAATAAATGCTTGTCGTAATCATTAATCTACAATGTGATATGATTATTGAAATTATGTGTGCACTTTCAGTTTCATTTTGACTGTGCGGTTCATACTTCCCACAAGCTCCCAAACGATTGCTCTACACCACAAACTGAATGTTAATTACAACTTTATAACCTGTTATTCACAGCAAGTTCTGTTCACCTAAGTAGACATCATCAACAGGCGCGGACCTGCCCTCTCTGTGGTAGGAGCTCACGGTACATGTGATTTAAACGCTGCGAATACATCACATGAAGACAGAAATGACATTTTTGGGTGAATTATACCTTATAAGTACAGTATATGACTCTTTCAACACCATTTGGAGGTGTCTACGTTACTGAGCAATGCGTGTAAATCAGCATGAAGACTCGTGCGGCCGCCTTTGCTTCTCTCCTGAACTTGAAAATATGATTGGCAGAATTGTAGAAATGCTGGATTAAGATCGTTCAGGGGTCGAATCGAGATTGCGATCTTTTACGATTAATCGTGCAGCTCTAATCGAATTTTTTGATGCCTGTGTTAACATATTAGAGCTTTCATACCACACACAGAAGCAGATCATTTCATCACCGGGTCTATTTTTGTGATGCTGCTTATACTTCGAGTGACATGCATCGATAACGAGCAAAACACATTGGATGTAGGCCTGTCACGATATCTATTTTTTGTTGTACGATATATTGCACCAAAATATATCGCGATAAACGATATTATTGTCATTTTAAGACTGTTTTAGGGTGCTCATTATATAATGCCAGAAGGGCAATATAATAGCATCATAACGCAAGTACACTTTTCAAAAAAACACATAATATTTTGTTCTTTAGATATTTAATTTAATTTAGTCATTTTAATAATTTAATGATTAGGCTCTGGAATCAGAATGTGAAAACGCAGATCCAAAACAAATAATAATAAATGTAAAAAAAAATAAAATAAAATGCAAGGTAAAGAGTAACAGAGTCTGCGATATCGGCTCCCAGATTTTTTTTACCAGTATTTTCAGTTGTCAGGCACCCACATCAAAATATACTTTAGTCATTTATGGTAAATACTACAGTGTTTTTTTTAACCATACTGACACTGACATCTCCAATAGAGATACACAGCAAAACTTCCAGTGTTAACTATATAGTGTGATTTCTTTTGGTGTTATTCAGTGTTAAAACCGGAGTACATTTTAATCCACGAGTGTGAAAGAGCAAATATTTAAGAATATTTCCCACTAGTGATGGGAAGTCCTTTTTTTTTTTTTTTACTCGAAGCGGTTCTTTAAGACAAACAGTGATCAAACCAGAATGTTTTACGAGTCTTGATGATATAATAAATTATAAGATATAATAAATTCATTCTCTTCAGAAGCAGTGTACTATATGCACTCATTAGCTTATATACACATGCATAATCCATTTACATTTATTTGTTATTAAATAAAGTGAGTAATGTACAAATTTAATATATTAACAATTTGAAGGGTAACACACACACTCCAGTTCGATGTAAGAATAAACTCTTACTGTGTTAAAATGAACTGTGAGTAATGTCCAAATTTCACACTTTAGAAAGTGTTACTTTAACTCCAACATGGAGGGAGTCATATGTACACCCAAGGAGTGTTAAGATAAACTCTAATTGAGTTAAATGTACACTGATTTTTTTGCTGTGTAGAGAGTTTGTGCAATAGGCTAAAATGTTGCAAAAATTGTTTTTTATGTATGGGCGATATATATTGCATCACCAAAAATTATTGAGCTCATGTTTATGTATTGTGCGATAAGTCGATATATTATTGTGACAGGCCTAATTGGATGACAGTAAAAAGTAGCAATTTCACCCAAAAATAAGTGCATTCATAATATCCACGGATTTTTAAACAGAAAAATAAACTTGACAACAAATATTCCAAAACATTTCTTTGAGGGTCCAAACTACAAAACCAACTTTTTGTTACGTTTTCAGCAACTTCCTTTGAAAATTAGTTGGCAACAGTGCACCTGAGGCTGAGACTAAGATTGTTTTGGTGCTTTCAAACGTGGAAAAAAATAAAAATAACTGGATGACTGGAAAAATGACTGGAAAAAAATAAAAATAAGAAATTGAACAGAATAATTATCTAACTCTGGTGATTGTGTATTTCAGACAGAGTCCGCCAAGCTGTGCTGATAAAAGAGCGTTTCAAACCTTCGATTGCGATGCATTTGGACGTCCACTGCTTCTCGAAGGTGGTGAGGCGTTTGCGCTGGCGGATGGAGATCACATGCTCCTTAAAATCAAACTCTTCAGTGTAGAAGCGCAGCAGGCCGAGCCAAAGCTCTCCGACCGTCTCTCTATTCTGATGGAGCTCAGGGAGACGCCGCCGCTGCACACAGAGAACACAGTTATGAATGCTAAAATAATAAACATGAATAATCAAGATCTAAAATGCAATAAACGAAAATCTACAAACAGACCATTGAGCAGCTTTGAAGTATGGAGACACTTAGGTCATATCCACACATACACAGGTATTTTCAAGAAGTTTTCCCCATTTAAAAAAAAAAAGTGTCCACATGAAAATGCGAAAATCACTGCGATGCATGTTACAACTAACCAGTAGGTGGCGATAAAAGCAATAAAAGGTAATGTCGGGTTTACATCAAATGCGGAATTAAGTATATGCGGAGATCATTGTATACAAGTCAATGCAAACATGACAACAGAGGTGGATTATGGTCCCAAAGGGCGAATGACAAAGAATATGGGTGCTTTCACACTAGCACTTTTGGTCCGCACCCGGGTTCGTTTGACGTCATAGTACGGTACGTTTAGCTAGTGTGAACACGTCTTCTGAACTCGGGTGCGCACCCGTGAACCGTACCCGAGTCCGCCTGAAAGAGGTGGTCTGGGGTACGGTTCATGTGAACTCTGGTACGGTTCACTTGTAGTATGAATGCAAACGTACCAAAAGCCGGAAGTGAACCGTCAACAGTACAGCAAACTATAGTTTTTATAACGTTCATTCGTGTGTGTATGCGCGTGTGCATGTGTGTGTGTGTGGGTGTGTGTGGGTGTGTGTGTGTCTAAGTATCACGCGCTTACAAGCGCGACTGAGCCAGAGCTCAGATAATGCTTGTCTCCTCCTAAAACAGCTGGGACATCGCGTGATGTTCTGAACGTGTATAATATGTTTGCGGCAGATAGACGCGAGCCGTTTTCTGTATGTTCTAAACCAAAAAGTTCAGTAAAAGCGAAACAACCGCGATGTGCGGACTTCTTTCGATTCCAGTGCTTTGCTTTTGTGTCCGTCGCCTGGCAACAGACGTACACAAAAGATCGGCTTGATGACGCAAGCGTACCGGGGTTCAGAAGGAAAAAAGACAGTGTGAACACAAACCAACCAAGCAGGTGGCAAGGGGCGACAATCGAACTTGGGTACGGTCCAGGCAAATGAACCAAGTGTGAAAGCACCCTTAGTGAAGCATTTGCCGCGAACATGTGAAATTTGCCTAAATCACATCTTCCGTGTTTGGTGTGAACCCAGTTGTGTTGGCCAATCAGAAAGGAGGTAACAGGGCACATACTGGGATCATAAGGGATAACTCTGGTTGAGTGACCCCACTGTTGAGTGTCCCCAGAGTTTCAGGAAATCTTCACCCAGGCCAGAGTTTTCAGAAAGTTTCAGTCGCTTGATACTACATTTTCATGTGGCCAAACAGCCAAACCGCATAGACCAAACTGCGGTTTTGAAAATGCCCATGTTCGTGTGGACAGGGCCTAACAAATATGCATTATCAGAAAGTCTAAACAATTTTGTTTTTGAAGCACTTTAAAAAGACTGTTTCAATGCAGCTTCAAAAGAATAGACATTTAAGTTTGCAACATTGATTTAGCAATTTGTCTGAGTTAAGATAATTTAACAACTCATCACTAGGGCCACACAGAATCTGCATGCGCAGAATTCCGCAAATTTTTAGCCCATCATTGATTCGGTTTATTTGCTTGTGTAAATGTGTGTAAATTTATATTTATTCAGTTTTTAAATTAATTTCAGTAATAATATTGATTAATATGACAACATTCATATGATTTATTTACAATACAGTTTGTAAAAGTACTATTTTCTGTCTTTTAGATATTTTATATGAGAGATTTACTTCTTTTACTAAATAAAGTGGATCTAATTGGATTTGCATTCTAAACATTAAATAAAAGTTAAAAAGGTATTACTTTTTATTTCATATAATAAGGTTTTAGTTATGATACTCCCAAAAACATTCCCCATAAATCCGCAGATTTTTAACAAAATTCTGAACAGAAATAGCAAAAAATGTCCGCAGATTCCACCTGGCCCTACTCATCACATATCACAACTAATCACATTATACTTTAAGTATCTAATAGCAATAATAAAACTTTTAATTATTATTTACCAATCCTGCTTACCAGCTCATCGAGGTCATCGAAGAAGAAAGCGTTCCAGCCATCCACCATCCTCTGAGGAGTCGTGTTTCCATCAAAAATCTGCAGGAGATATATGACCATGACCATAACAGTTAGAAAAATTCATCAGCAACACAAACGGTTGGAAAAAAAAACTAAACAATTGTTTTACTACACCATTTTTTGCATCATAATGGTACTACTAAGGCTGCATAAATCACATGATAATTGATCATTATTTCAGAAAGAAAGTCTTCTTGAAACTTAATGTAAAATAGACCATTCAAGTAGACTTATGGCCCATTCCCATTGAGTGGTAGGGTACGCTTGTATGACAAAAAGGTACCAACAAGGGAACTGTATCGTGCCACTTTTTGGGTATCCTTTCAGAAGGGTACCTAGCACAACAAAAGGGTACCAAAAGGCGTAGCTGAACACTACTGGCTTACAGAGATAAACTAGCGCATACATAAGCTGGAGGAATGAAAACAAAGGAAGCACCATTTTTAAATACACAGCTGAGACATTACACTATAATAATATTTAAATATAATGAATAATGGTCGACCCGAGCTTAAACAAACCTTATTGTCTTGATGAACAGCCACAAAGCAAAGAAGAAGAAGAGCAGAATCTACCGTACCCCATAGTTGCTCACAAGCCTATCTAAAGCACGAGCGGTTTGGCTGTCTTGTGTGCGCTCGCTCTGCATCTATATTTGGAATAAACTTCTTAAGCTGCTGTTAATAACGTGCCAGTGATTATTGAAGTGCTTCTGACATTTAATCCTCTCAAAAACTGACAAACACGAGTGTGAGGCATGAAAAAGCAAAGAAGAAGCTGGAAAAAACAAAGGAGCAAATGATTCTTTCAGCAACCTAAAACATTAATTAACCGCCAAGTTTAACTATTATCATCACCTTTTGGACTATTATGAACTCTGAATGACGGAATTACTCTCTAACAGAGGCTACATGTGCTGGTGAAGATTAAAGACACAGATGAGAGGTTTGCACTGACTGTGGGCTATATTTTGTGTTGTTTTTGAACCTAAATAAGGACTAAATGTATGCTGTGTGTAGTTTTTCTGTAATTGGTAACATGTCAGAGACTGTAAGGGGCTGGATGTGTTCATATATGCTGCATTTATTTATTTTTATAAAATTGCAGACGTTATAGTAGGCTATATTGAACTCATTGATCTCCAGTTATAATCAGATCATGTTCATAGAAAGAAACATTTATACACCAGTATTTATGTGTATAAAGCGTATGTTTTGTGAGAAGTGCTTCTCATATGATATGTGAACAACCAGTACAGCTTTACTGTAGACATTTCCTCAAGCGAGAATGACGTCGACTGAAACTGTCATACACCATGCCAATCCATTGGTCATACCATCGGTAACCTTTTTGGCACTGGAAATACAAGCCTGATAAAGGTGACTCGTACTGTACCCTACTGTACTACTCAGTGGAAATGGACCCTTAGTCTTGATTTGTGCTTAGCTGAAATGCAATAGGCTCTGATAAAATATAAAAAGAAAATTTTGATAATGCAAAATATTGGAGTTTATTTTTTGCTTCATCTAATAAGCCACTTAAAAAATTTTTTTTTTTTTACAGTTTTTAATTGCAAATGGGACCAATAAAACAAGATCTCTCATTTTTATAGCAGATTCAATTAAAATTCCCTAATCAGGGAAGACAGATTTGCATGATAACAATTGAATCACTGAAATAACATGGACTGTTTAGACCAGCGGTGTCCAAACTTGATCCTGGAGGGATCAAAATCAGCTAATCAAACTCCTAAAACCAGCTAATCAAGCTCTTTCTAGGTATACTAGACACTTCCAGGCCAATTCAGGCCCTCCAGGACTTTGGACACCCCTGGTTTAGACCATGTTTTTTTGTTTCTTTTCTGAGCATGTCTAAACTATTGCCTGTCCATGGAGGATGAAGGAGCTCTCAGATTTCATCTGAAATATCTCCATTTCTGTTCTGAAGACGAATGAAGATCTTGGGGGATTTGAACAACATGAGGGTGAATAATTAATCACAGAATTTTCATTTTTGGAGGAACTAACCATTACGTCATTTATTACTTCATGAAATACCCCTAGAATCTGAAGCTCTATATTGACCATATTAGGAATATTTGTGAATAATAATGAGCTCAGCTCTGACACAGCTTTCAATGACGAGTGAATAACATAATGCTTAAACGTGCATTAAACACAATACTCAACAGTCTACATGTGTTGGTAACCTCAAATAACAAATATATCAATCAAATTTTACAATAGACACGACAAGTTAACAAAACATAAAACTAAATATACCTTACGCCTCTTTAGAGTGCCGCTGAATAAATTTCTAATCTGTATATCCTGCATTTTCGTTGCGGAGGTGTAAAAGAGGTGTGACTGGCTTTGACTTTACAGTATCTCCAGTTTTTAAAATACACATACATGGTAAGTCCCATATGCATGGTAAGTTTAATATAAATGTTGCTAAACTTAAAAACAAGGAAGGAACATTATCAGCATGGGGAGTGCATATTATTGATCCCGCATATAATTGATCCCGCGTGGCAGCTTGTCAGGTCTGGATGATGTAAAACGTGAATGCAAAACCAATGTACCTGCAAATCTTGAGGGCGTGTCCCGTGAGTAACAAAACCCTCCTTGTATTGTGTTCTGATTGGCCAATTTTTCACTGGGGTTTGACACTTAATAATTCGACCATGTCTTAAAATATCCAAATGTTCATTATAAGACACCTTTAATTTATTTCAAGCTCATAAACTACCCCTCATCTTATCTGGCCGGTGCCAATTTTTCATTTTAAGCCATTATCGACAGATATATCAAATGGTGCATTAATATTGCACTTCTGAAATTGTGATGTACCACTAACAAATATTGTTATGTACCACTCTTTGAATGGTTTTGTACCTCTTGTAAGACGGGGATGACTGGTGGTTGTCTCTGCTGGAGGAAATACAGCACCATAAGGATGTAAGCATAAGAGGAGAGACTCCCTCTGGAGGCGTCGCCAATGTCACAGCGCTGAAAACAAACATGTTTACTTTCAGTCATTTGTCTTAAGGATAAAATAACATTTAGTTTAACAATACAGTAACAATGTTTACAGTTCAAATCTTACTAAGTGAGAAACAAAGTTAATACCAATAAATTAAAAATATATTAATAAAATTATTATTATTCATAGTAATAATAATAATAATAATAATAATAATAATATAATATAAATAGTTGTTATTATTATTATTATTATTATTATTGTTATTATTATTATTATGTTGTGCCACCTAAGTGTATAAAGTTGAAGACGGCGCTTCCAGGTCAATAAACTAAATGCCTATATAGATGTTGAAGTTAGGCCCCTGCGATATAATTCGATGATGTAATTATCTGTTAAAATAAGCTAAATTACAATATATATTTAAAAAAAACACCAAAAATGAACTCTGGGAATAACAAAAACTCTTAGATAAATCAGAAAACATAATGAATTTAATTAGTATAGAAATGAAAATATTGGGAAAAACCCAGATGTAAACAAAACACAAAAATATGTAACATTCACAACTAAAAGAAAGTAAAATAACCCAAATACACGTCAAACATGAGGATTTACATAAAAAAATATTAAACAAATATAGAAATATCAGTGCTCTACACGCTGACAGGATATAGAATTATGTGGCAGACTCTTTGAAGTCGGTTTCTCTTTAAAAATACTTAAAATTGTGTCACTGAATTACTCCCTGAAAGAAATACAGACAAACTACCCGCAGTATAAAACTGCACTGCAAAATATGCATGAGTTTTCATGCTCACTGCATTACCATCAAAATCAGCGGGCCCACACACTCACACATTCATAACCCACCCTGTTGCAGGCCTGTATCGTTGCTAGTGTTCATGGGGGCTGGAAAAATGAAAATGGCTTCTTAAATTACTATTATTATTATTATTATTATTATAATGTAGCGCCACCTAAGTGTATTAAGTTTAGGATAGAGCTCCAGGTTCAATAAACTAAATGCCTACATAGATGTTAAAGTTAGGCCTCTCTGATATAATTCAATGATGTAATTATCTGTTAAAATAAGTTAAATTAGAATATAAATATTCCCCAAGATTGAATAAAATTCCAGAAATGAACTCTGGGAAAAATAAAAGATAAATCAGATAAATTAGAAAATATAATGAACTGTTGTAACAGTATTAATATTAGAATTATTATTCATGTAGAAAACAGTTGTGATGCTTCATATATATTTGCAGAAATCGTTTTTTCAATGGTTTACACACACAGCATTGTTGGTTTACTGAAAAAAATAATAAAAAAAAAATCCTGTTGCACCACTACAGTTTATTTTGGTCTTGAAAAATAGACCAGAATCTGAAATATTTGAGGGCATACATTAAAAAATAAAGATGATTTAGTATTCAAAAATGTTTTATTTTGATTATTTTTAAATAAATTGGTTCTTCACTTCATATTTTCAGATTTTTTATAGTATATGTTTTAATTACAGTATGTTTACCATAAACCGACATATCGGTGTTGGAAAAAAAAATGCATTGAGTGGCGTTTCTTTGTGGGGTAGTTAAAGGTTTAATACATCCATGCTTCATTAATAAAAGTATTGATGTGTACATATAAAGACTATAAAAATAAAATTAATCACAGAACGTGGATTAAAAACAGCTATTGGCTACTCGTATATCCACATTCCTTTAGCACAGAAGTGATTTAAGCTTAAATGCTGAACAATAAGATTGGATAATTTGTGTATATTTATGAACAAAACAACAGAGCTATCCAGTCTTACCTTGGCAAATACTTTCATAGTGTAGCCCAGATACTGCACACGAGGATCTATAGCAGCATATGTGGCCAGCATCCGGGTGTTGTGCTGGGCCTAAAACGATAAACAAACGAAGAAAAATAAATAAATTACACTAAACACAAATGTATATACACACCGTCTTAAAAAAACAACAACAAATAAATAAATTTCTTACTTATACTCCTACATAGATATATACATTAGACACGTAAAACATGCCTTCTAGCATGAAAATATTACACACTTTTTATCAAACTCATTTAACAATGGAAGACTAAGTTGTTGCGGGTGATGTGGCTTTGCTCCACCCATCTAATAGCCCGTTTCCACTGAGTGGTACGGATCAGTACGCTTTTATGGCCGTTTCCACTGTCTAAAAGTGTACCGAACCGAACCGTACCACTTTTCGGTCACCTTTTGCAAAGGTACCAAAGGGTGACCAAAAGGCAAAGCTAGACGTGCAGCTGAATGCTATTGGTTTACAGAGATACGTCATTTGTTCGCGCAACAAGCCAGAATGAAAACAAAGGACCCGCCATGTTTAAATACGCAGCCAAGATATTACACCAAAAATATGTACGTATAATAACGAGCCATGGTCGACCCGAGCTCAAACAAATATTGTCGTCGTCTTGAACAGCCACAAAGCCAAGAAGAAGAGCAGATTCTCCCCTGTGCGTCGTAGTTTTTTACGAGCCCGTCTGAAGCGCGAGCGGTTTCTCTTTCTCACATGAACTCGCCGTGCATCAATATTTGAAATAACAAACTTCTTGAGCTGATGATAATAACGTGCGCTTGATTATTGACGTGCTTTTGAAACCCTATCCTTTTAGAAACTGACAAACGCGAGACTGACGAGTGCAAAAAGCAAAGGAGAAGCCGGAAAAAACAAAGGAGCAAATTATTGTTTCAGCAAACATGAAGAAACTGCTTCGTTTATCATCACCTTCTGGACTATTATGAACTCGGAGTGACGAAATTACTTTCTAGTATTAGCCTTTACCAAGATGGCGGCTTAATTGAAGCATTCTTTCCAATAAACAACAATAGCGTAGGCAACATCTAGTGTAAATATCTGACACTTCTATAGTAATATACAAAATTATTACATAATAATAATAGTAATAATAATAAAGTATAATAAAAATATATATATATTATCTGACCAGGGTGTTGTAGAGGCTGATGTCTCCCTCCAGTCCGCTCTGTCTGTGTTCAAACTTCACTATAGGCACTTTAGCAGTTGTGATAGGCAAGATATTCCTTAAACCTGAAGCAGACAAACACAATAATCCATCAGTACTAGATAATAAACTCATCAATTAGAAAATAAATCCCTCTCATACCTGTGTGTTTCTTCAGCACTTTAGCTAAGCCCTCTATGATCTCCTTACAGTTCAGCTTCTGCAACAAAAGAGACATTAAACATTAGAAGACTCTAATAAACGCCTTTAACAAAATAAAATTAGCATTAAATATGAAATAAAAACATGTCAACATTATATAATTAGCTCATTTTGATTTATTAATGACAAAATTATACAAAAGTGGGACATCTAATCGTTTAACTTACATATGCATACTCATTTATACATATACTTAAAAAGCTTGACAGTCACAGGATTTGTACCTCTGCGGTGTCGTGGCCCTCCAGTGTCATACAGATGTCCAGATCACTGTCACGAAAACCAAAACCATTCTTAGAAGAACCAAACAGACACAGCTGGGCTTTATCTGAACAGACAAACAGAATCATGGTCAATTTTTACATCAAAAGCAGCCTTAATGAAATGAATCAGACTGGTATTAACCAAAAGAAACATTTTCCTCATTTTGGACCATTTTTACAGACTGTAAAGACATTTCCAGTTATTATTTTAAATCAGAGACTCCAATATAATTTTTTGAAGTACAGCCTGATTGTTTATGTTAATATTTCAATAGTTACAAACATACTTGCATGTTCATGGTTCTCAGATTTTCAGGCACATGGCATGGCATGTCTTTCACTGACATTGAATAAGGTACAGCATGAGCCGCTATTTCACTACTTGGTAGAAAAGCTGTAAAACGACATCTCTGTCTCTATCACGAACACTTTGGCCATTTGACCCGCTGGCATGTTCGTAAGGTAACTTTTCCTCTCCTCTCGACTGTTAAAGCCATGCTTGTGGATCCAGACACAAGTCTTCACCACCGCGTCTATTACGGATTACGTGTAACCGCGTATTATGCGCATATAGACTGCAACTGCGGCTGTTCCACCCGTGTCACTCATCGGTGAACATCGCTTTCATTTTTAAAGCCAATCACAGCCCTTTCTGTTGAGCGGGTGAGGACAATGACCAATGATAGGAGTGTAAGAACTCGCTTGACAGTGCTCGAAAAGCAAGTGGGATAATATTTACATTAGTGTTTTCGCTATAAATGCTCCTGTTGTCTTCTGTGCATGTATTGGAGTTTCAAAACGAGTGTTTTCTTTGAGCAGGTCAAATTAAAAGTACGGTTCAAATATCTGATTGGTTGCATTAAAAGACAAAATAGTTTACAAATAAAATATAATTATGAATACATTTATAAATTTTAATATTTTTTTTTTGTGTTGTGAAGAAAAAGTCTAATTATGTATGGAAAGCATCGTCAATGCATCGGATGCACCGAGATATCGAATTGAACAGAATCGATGGCATGATAATCGTAACCGAATTGAGCTGTGAAACCAGTGTAGGTTTACACCTCTAACAAATAGTATATTAATAGTGTGCAATAGGAGTTAATTTGAAAATTATTTATATTATGATTTGCCATTATTTTACGGCACAATTGGTTACAATCCTACATTTTGAGAAAAAGGGGAAAAAAGAAAAAGAAAAAAAAAAGAAAAAGAAAAAAGTTACACACAAATTACCACCTGTCAGTCACTTTTCCCGTGGGACTCTGGCATGAATAGGCAGAGTGATCTGTGTCATTATAATGGCGTCAACAAACTTTGTTGGTAAAAAAAAAAAAAAAAGTGCACAACCAACAGGAACCATGTTTTTGAGATTTTCACTAAAATTACTAAGTACAAATGTGAAAGCAAAAGATTGAAGCAGTGTACTGACGCTGTGACACGTTACCTGATAAATTCAAAAGACCGAAGAGTCGTTAGATAGACACAAGATTAATTAAATATCATGTTTAACAACTATAGTGAGACACCATCCAGTGGTACATCCTTGATAAACTGTCCGACGTGCGCTGCTCTTTGGGGTTTTGTGCTCAAATCACCCCCCCGCTGACTACCTGGAGCTCAGACATGCGCAGCACATGACCGAGTGCGTGTCTGTGTGTGTGTGGTCACGTTTTCAGTGGTATAATGTGGATGGAGGGCTGTTCAGAAATGATCGTTTTCGTTCTAAAACACCACTATAAAACTAAGATGTATTAAATGTAAACGAGGTCTAAGTGTGCATTTTTTGCAAGGTCTTGCTGCTGCCACAGGGGCAGAGGATAACGATGCCGGCTATAGACAATAGCATCGTCTATAGACCCAACCCTAATATACATATATTTTCTTTTTTTCTTTTTTTATTGTCTCTGGTCCAGTTTACACAATTATGATTTCTTCTGCTTGTGAAAACCCTGTAACTGTGTTATTTCTATATTTAAGACTGAAACCCCCCTCTTATATGAATGTCTCCTCACCGTTGTACTCTTTTCTAATGAAGCGCTCCAGACTGGCCAGAATCTGCTCTCTCTTCTGCTGCTCGATCAGAGTCGGCGACAGCTCACCTGCCAACACAAAAAATAGCACATTTGAGCATTTCGTTGTTACTCTGACCCACTGCTGCAGCTCAAAGTCATGGAGAAACGTAAAAAGCACTGCAGTGTTTGGATGCGCTGTGTTTGTCTGAGGTTACGGCAACTGTGCACAAGTTCATAATTTCCAATAGAGGCATGCTGCTTGCACATGTATTTTAGGAGCTTTCCAGGAGTACCTAGTTGAAAGAATGCTGCGAGCGCACAGTGAGTTAGAGCCCTGCATTTGAGCCCGAGCCTGTCGGGGCCCGACTTTTTTGTGCCCCTCGGGCTGGGCTTCGGGCCTATTTTCACATCTTAGCTAGCGCGCATATCAGGCTTCGGGGCTGCTTTATAAAAAAAACGTCAAAAAAAGTTTAATGACATCTGATGGCTGCGGTCCGGAAGTGCTAGTGATGCCTTGCCTATAGAGATTTCTAACCACGTGAAACTGTGAAAAACGAAAGAGGAAATGGCCAGTCAACTTTTCAAATAGTGACAACTTTAAATGAAATTGGGCAGCCCTACTCTGTATCAGTCAAAAACCCTCATTTCTTATTTAATAATCAAACATGAAGAGCTGAGAATGAAAAGGCATGTGAAAGTGAAACTATAGATCCAAACTGCATGTCTCTTAAAAGCAAAAGCATGATATACTTCTCCTGACAACAGTTTTTATCATTAGAAATGAAAAAAAAAAAAAAAGACTGACTGAAGGCCGTTTGTGGCTTTAAAAAGAAGCAAATCAAGTTTAATTCCAACAGTGCAGATGCTTAAAGCAGAGTTTGTTTCATTTGTATACTTTTATTTTATTGTATATTTTCCATTTACATAATTGTTGGAACATTTTGTTAGTTTGTTTATTACTATATATCTATATATATATATCTATGTCTCTCTCTATCTCTATATGTATGTATATATGTGTGTGTGTGTAAAATAGTATATGTACAAAAAACTGTTTATATGGGCACTGACAATTGTTTGACATAATCATAATTATGATTTTTTCCATAATTGAGCAGCCCTAACACTTACGTTCAGATTCTTCAATCTAACACACTTATTTAAGCGATATGTTTTTATGACAGGGGTCAAAATTTGTTTACTATTTTGATATGTGATATTTTAATCAAATTTAGCCTATTACTTTTAATTCATTATATTTTTGCTGTAAAAAAATTGCTATAAAGCTATACTTCAAATATATATATTTTACGAGGTCCTACGTAAATCTTAAAAAACCTTTAACAAACAAAAAAAACGTTTGATGGTAATGATGGTAAAGTTGTTTTGCTCACGGTAGCAGAGCACGCAGAGGCAGTCCAGGATTCCTCTGAAGATCTCAGTCATGGCCGGCAGAGGTTTCAGCTCAATCTTCTTGAAGTCTTCAGGACATTTGTCTTTAAGGTGTCCGTCCCGCTTGCAGATGCTGCATACGACTGTTGGCGGCTGAAAAACAAACACCACACGCACTTCTGGATCACAGTGTCAAATCATTTACCACAGTAATGTACTAGAATACCAGGATAAAAAAGTAAAGGTAAGCAAGTACATAAAGTAAATAAAATATTTTCAATTTAATGAAATGCTGCTTTATTTCAAAGCATCTTAAAAGTGAAAACAGAATAAAAGCCACAAAGCAGCAATGATTCATTAAGAAATCAGCATATTAGAACAATTTCTGAAGGATCATGTGGCAATACTGATGTACATGTGATTTTAAGTGTTTTATTTTTTATAAATTTGCAACAATTTCAAAAACTCTTTTTCACATTGTCATTATGGGGGATTGTGTGTAGAATGTTAAGGAAATAAATGAATTTAATCCATTTTGAAATAAGGCTGTAACATCAAAAAAATGTGGAAAAAGTAAAGCGCTATGAATACTTTCCATATGCCATGTAGATGAAGTGGAGAGAGAGTGATAGTGAATAAATATATTAATAAATTAGTTAGATAGTTAGTTAATATATTAGTGTGAATAAATGAAAAGCAACTGTTAATTTTTTAATGAACTCTCTTTAAGAGCATCGCATGCACTCACCTTTCCTCCAGTGAAGATCATCCTGTCAAAGATGTAGTGCAGGTCTTCTGGAGCGATATTGTCCTGTTCCTCCAGCTCATGATCTTTCTCCTCTTCCTCATCATCATCCTCACTGTCCATCAGCAGGCTGTTCAGAACAGAAGGAGACACGTTTCTGGAGACTTCCTGAGAAACACCTTCACCATCCATCCCACCGTCCCCCACCAGGAGATCAGTAAACGCTCCTCTCAGACTCTCCTCTTCCTCCAAATCCCGCTCTTCATCTTCATCGCTGCTGTCTCCGTCCTCCTCATCGCGCTTTTTGCGCTCCAGGCTGTCGGATCGGGCGGTTTCATTAAGTCTTTGTTTGTTCCTCAGTAATCTGCGGCTGGTGTTCAGCCTGTTCCTGCTTTGAGGACAGGCGAAGTACTTGTAGGCCATGCGGAATCGCTCCTGGATGTACTCGAACACCATCTGACTGTTCAGACTGCGGGCCACGTTCCTCTTCAGTGCAAACGGATCTGCAAAAGTTTAAAAAAGATCTATTTTGCAAATGGCGTATAAACACAGTCATTTGGAAACGGTGTGTGAATAAAAGCAGCTTCTAATAGTAAACATGTTTTAATTGTATTTTTTATGATCAGACTTGATTAAAACGGTCTGCAGAAACACTTTGATTGACATTCTCCTATTGTACGTGTCATCAGAGGGGGAAAGCCCTGCCCATTAGTGACCATCTCTCCCTAATTAGTATAGGACGTTAGTCTTGTTTGAATCTGCGACTATGCTGACACGCAGGCATTTGTAGCTCCACCCTCTTTTAAAAAGACCAGTCTCATTTGCATTTAAAGTGACTGTCACCATAACACCCCAATTTAGATCAAAGGCTTAAAGGGGCAGTTTTAAATAGTTGTAAAACATAATTTGTGGGGCATTTTAAGCTGAAACTCCACGCACACACTCTAGGGCAGAGATGCCCAGTTGGCCCACGTTATCCTTTGAATTCTCCAGTTCTCCAGCGACTAGACTGCAGCTAGAGCTGCGCATCGATGGATTACTCTTCAGTGCTTGGACTCTAAGTAGTGAATATTAAACAACACTGAACTGAACTCCAACACTAATAACTGGACTGACACTTTTAATTTACTATAACCTTCTATGTAAAGCTGCTTTGACACAATCTACATTGTAAAAGCGCTATACAAATAAAGGTAAATTGAATTGGCCCCCCATACCATCTGAAAAGAGAGAAAGAATGGTGGGGATGTGTTTGGGGTGAAAGCCTTTGACAGAGAGTGTTATTTTGATTTGATCATAACCCTTTATTTTTTTGTTTAATTGCTGAGCTACAAAAAAGTCAACTGAAATTAAATGTTGTAAATCAGAGGTCTCAAACTCAATTTACTGGGGGCCACTCGAGGCAGAGTCTGGGTGAGGCTGGGCCACATCAGGTTTTCCACAAGAAATTAATAATAGAATTAATTATTAATTTCTAACTTGTTTATTTTTTAATCTTATTTTGTGTTAAAATATATATATATACAAATAGATTTGTGAATATTAGAATTTAACACAAAATAAAAACAAAATTTGTTTAATTAAAATAATAGGATTAAAGATTAAAATAAATACCGGAAAGCAAAACACGAATATTTCCCGGAACAGGATCCAGCAAGATCCAGCTCAATTTAAAGCACTGATCTATATAAATTTATATATGTACATAATATGTACATATATATTATATAATGTAAATAATATATCTCTGTACTTTATGCATCAACTTCTGTTTGCTTGCAAGTATTTGTAAACTACTGTAAAGTTCAAAAGTAAAAAACAAATTACTTAAAATTTGTAACATTTTAACTTTTTGCAACAAAATATTTTTAAAAATTGCGTTGTTAAGCAATATCGATATCATTAAAATCTAAACAATCCTCATCCCTAGTTATCAGAGAACTATTCAAACATTTGGATCAGTGGCATATGGCACATTTGAATCATTTTTTGGATGTAAAGCTATTGTAAGAGATCTTCAAAACCACATTAGTGATCTGTATGATCTCACCCTCGATGGCGAGTCTGCGACGAGGCCAGTTCTTCAGCTCTCGCGGCAGCAGTTCCTTCAGACGGATGCTGATTATGTGCTCCTCCAGAGCAAACTCGAGTGTGTAAAAGCGCAGGAGCTCCAGCCACAGCTGACCCAGAGACACGCTCACTGGTTCCTCCAGCTTCAGTCGAGACTACAGACATGAACACAGTATTAACAATGATTTCCTTAAAGAAAAATCACCCAAAAATGAAGGTTACCTCATAACCTACCCCTCTCTCAAATGGTTTTTAATAACGTTGTTTTGTTTGTGTTAAAGTTGTGTTCTCTTAGACACAAAAGAAGATATTTTGAAGAATGCTGGTTGCTAGCCTCCACTGACTTCCGTAGCAGGAAAAAAACATTTACTATGGAAATCGACGGGCACCAGCTACCAGCATTATTGAGTTTATTTTCTTTTGTGTTCAAACCCAAGTGGGCTTTGAATAAGAGATCAGAATACATTTATATACTAAATACCTTTCCAACATGCGCTTTTGAGGGCATCTTTTATAGAAATTTGTGTCGGTAGATTTCAATTACAATACGTAGAACTTAGACCCAATCCCAATTCAATTTTTGTACCCCTTCCCCTTCCCCCTGGCCCTTGAAACACAGTGTGAAGGGAAAGGGATTCAAAATTTACCCCTAAGAAATGGTACAGCACTACAACATCTGCACACATCATTGTGATCTCTTGCTTCATATGAGATCAGGCAATTACGACCGTTGTAGTTATTCCA
This sequence comes from Danio albolineatus, assembly GCA_903798035.1. Taxonomy (NCBI): domain Eukaryota; kingdom Metazoa; phylum Chordata; class Actinopteri; order Cypriniformes; family Danionidae; genus Danio; species Danio albolineatus. Next base: position 2,146,572 of record CAIGQQ010030611.1, on the reverse strand, counting down.
ATATTGTTTTTTTTTGTGGTATTGATCTCTGAAATCACTGACGGTGTATATCATGTTATCACAACGATATAATGTGGCAATAAGATCGTAACTACTGTGCATTTACACCGTGGCCATATTCATCAATGTAAACTCACAAAAACTACATTAACATTATACCAGACACTGTAAAAAGCTTATGCCCAGCCACTAGACTTTTCTGACAGGGTATTCAAGTGTCATTGAGTGACAAAATATTGTGAAACTGCTGTACAGGAGTTATTATTAGGCATTATAGATCGCGATTTTTTTTAAAGCATGATGGTAAAACATGAGCGTGGTTATGAATGTAGTAAAACATGTTTGTTTGTTTGTTGTAAAAAAAATCGTAGTAATGACAAAAAAAATAATAATAATTTGTGCATCTGCCATGCTGCCATTGTAGCTGGTGTATTCTGGGAAATTTTCTTACCCCGTGTTTTTTTCCTGAAAAATCTTCGTTCCAAGGGGTATTTAGCCCTTCCCTTTAGTCTTACGCCTTCAAGCTAAAGAGAATTGGGACACCCTTAAAAAAAGAGGGGTAGGGGGAAGGCTAAGGTGTAGAATTGGGATTGGGTCTTAATAAACAGAGTCTTAAATCTACACTTAAGCAGCTTTACAGTACACAGTTCATGGACCGGTTTCTTCCTCCATTTTACAAGTGTAAGAAAGTGCGATTAAAATTTGTTTTCTCTAGCCTGCAAATTATGCATTTAATTGTGCTTTGTTACTTGCAAGCGCTTGTAGTGTATCTGGTTTACTCATTATATTCTCATATCATGTCTACAGCCACGTTGAAAACAAGTTGCATGCCGCTTTGTTTACGAATTTAAATGGTTGGTTGAAAGTCCAGGAGTTTTCCGGGAGAAGTAACAAAACGGAGATGGGTCTGAAAGTCGGCAGTGTTGGCAGGTATGCTTACACATATACTCTGCACTCTGACTACTTCAATATTGTTGATAAGCCGTTGTGGGCATTTCTCTATATATCTCTTGCTGAAGGATGTCGATTTATCGCAACAGGCTGTCATTGGTCCAATAAGCCTAGATTAGCGTCGCTGAACGAATCATATGGGAGTCGGGGATAATTAGGTAAAAATAAATGCATTTTATAAGACAACGAAAGTGTTTTTGACCTTCCACGCGTATCAGCCTTTTGTAGGAGACCCCCAAAACCAAAATATGACAATTTTTAATGTATCATAGGGGCTCTTTAAATGTGGAAACTTTATAATGGAATGACAGTTCACCGGAAGCGCTGAGGATGGCTGGCTGAAATTAAAAGTCTGTGTGCATATACTGTACCCTATTAAATGTTGAAATTCACTTAAAGGAATGGTTCACACAAAAATTAAATGTGGGAAAAACACTGTGAAAGTCAATGGGTCACAACAACCAGAATTTTTCAAAATATCATATTGTGTGTTTAACAGACAAAGTAAAACAGGTTTTGAACAAGTGGAAGGCGAGCAAAGGACAGAATTTTGTTTTGAGTGAATCATCACTTTAAAAAATTTTCACTACATTCAAATATTAATTAAAACGCAAGATTTCAGACTAAATATAATCCTAAAAAAGGTTGCATTTCTTAATATACACCTCATCGGCCACTTTATTAGGTACACTTTACTAGTATCGGGTTGGACCCTCTTTTGCCTTCAGAACTGCCTTAATGTTTGTGGCATAGATTCAACAAGGTACTGGACATATTCCTCCGAGGTTTTGCTCCATATTGACATGATAGCATCATGCAGTTGCTGCTGAATTGTCGGCTGCACATCCGTGATGCGAATCTCTCGTTCCATCATATCCCAAAAGTGCTCTATTGGATTGAGTTCTGGTGACTGTGGAGGCCATTTGAGTACAGTGAACTCATTATCATGTTCAACAAACCAGTGTGAGATGATTCGTGCTTTATGACATGAAGCGTTATCATGCTGGAAGTAGCCATCAGAAGATGAGTACACTGTGGTCATAAAGGGATTGACATGGTCAACAACAATACACAAGTAGGCTGTGGCGTTGACAAGATGCTCTTCTGCAGACCTCGGTTGTAACGAGTGGTTATTTGAGTTACTGTTGCCTTTCTACCAGCTGGAACCAGTCTGGCCCTTCTCCTCTGAACTCTGGCGTCAACAAGGCATTTGCGCCCACAGAACTGCCGCTCAATGGATATTTTCTCTTTTTCAAACCATTCTCTGTAAACCTTAGAGATGGTTGTGCATGAAAGTCCTGGTAGATCAGCAGTTTCTGAAATAATCAGACCAGCCCGTCTGGCACCAACAACCATGCCACTTTCAAAGTCACTTAAATCACCTTTCTTCCCCATTCTGATGCTCGGTTTGAACTGCAACAGATTGTCTTGACTATGTCTACATGCTTCAATGCATTTAGTTGCTGCCATGTGATTGGCTGATTAGAAATTTGAGTAAACGAGCAGTTAGACAGGTGTACCTAAAAAAGTGGCCAGTGAGTGAATATAAACCAGTCATATCATTAGTACATTAAGGCTTTTTTTAAAAACACTATTTATACATATTTCTTTTTAACATTTTTCCCCTGCAGTGATTTTGAATTAGGGTTTCTTAAATGCAATCAAAAAAAACGCTCACCTTGCCCGTAGTCTGTTCGACCCTCTTCTCTTTCTTCTCTATGGGTGTTTTGGGTTCAGGTTTGGATCTTCCGTCTCCTCTGCCGTCGCCTGCAGGAGCAGGTCTGTGTTCCCATCCCACAAACACCTCAGACTGAACTCCAGTTAGGTGAAATTCATCCACACGCTTCACCTCGAATCCCTTGATCTGACAGACAAGAAAAAAACAACAATTGCTTTTCAATCTTTTAGATGTTATGTACTGCAGACTTTATTTATTTTTCAAATATTTTTCCCATGTTATAAATAAATATTAAAAACATTGTGTCCATTATTTCCCATGTTTTCCTGTGAAGTGCTTTGAAATGTGCATTTTTTTAATCGATGTTTGATGTAATCTCAACTTAAAAATGTAGAGAGGGTGGGACAGAGTAGCTCAAGATGACGACAATGTTTGTTTGAGCTCGGGTCCATGTATATATGAAGAGTTTCGTTGCAAAACACGTATCTTAATCTATGTGTGAATTGCTGTCATTAACACAATTTAAGAATGAACATTTTAGGCCTACTACAAAATGTATTTTTTCACAAAACGCGATATCCGCCAGACCAGTTTCTTTGCAAAATGCGAATAACAGTTATAGAACTGTTATATATAGAGCAGTATATGTGCGAGCTCAGCATCCCCTGGGAGGAGAGTCACCGCCGGCGAAGTGCATCGAGTTTGCTCATTGATTTAACGATAATATCAAAACAAAAAAACATATGTTTTTAAAAAGAGGATTCAATAAGCTAACTACAAATGTTTGCCATTTAATTGTTTATACTGTAGGCGAGCTGTCAGTCACAGGCTACGTCCGTCTGTCAGTCAGAGAATCAAAGCTTCAGAGTCGAGCTAACCTCATGGATTTTGATGACGGATTGGAGCCGGTCATTCCAGCTGCATAATAATAATAATAATAACATTATTATTATTACAGTGAAATAAGTCATTAAATATGACGGGACGAGGCGAGCTTGTGTCCGCAGACTTGGTGAAACAGAAACTGTGCCATCGCGGCTCCGCCCGCTCAGATCATGTTTGGTTTACAGCAGCGGTGAAGGAGCCTCCACTCTTTCAGTAACAAGCTACAAGTCATTCATTTAACTAACTTAATCTTACTTATCTATATTATAACTGATCAGAATTAGTCCGAAGCTGTTTAAGGATGGTTGAAACGATAAACATCCTGCAGTTACTTTGCTCTAACAGCTCAGCCGGTATGTTGTTATCAGACCTTTTCATTCAGGGACTGCCCTGGATTACTGGCACACGCTAGTCACATTATGTCTATTATGGCATTATGTTTTTGAATATTATGAATATTTACGATTAATTGATAAATTATTGTTAATTTTCCCACTGATGATCCAAAAGATTTCTTCAAATGCCACAGTGAAGCCTGCTTAAAGCCATTGGTGCCCCAGCCAAAATAAATTAATTAAAAATTATATGTCTATCTATCTCAGAATATTATTATTAATAATCAATATTTGTATATACTGTTCCATATATATATGATGCGTTTTTTTTAACCAATTTTAGATGTTTTAGATAAATTTGTTGCATTTTGGCACGCTTTTTGACTTATTTATGAACTATTTATGGACATAGAATTCAATAAAAAATATCCTGGATTTGAAGAATATGTGTCCCTGGCCTTCACTGGGCTACAGTAATAGTTTAATGTACAGAAATTGTAAATAAAGTTGACTGTTGATGTCTTTAATAATAATGTCAAATAACAAACATTTCTCAAAATTGATATATCTCGTTTTGCAACGAAACTCTTCATATGTAGATATTATTTTATATTATTGTAGTAATGTTTCGGCTGTGTATTTAAACATGGCGGGTCCTTTGTTTTTATTCTAGCCTGTTGCGCGAGCGAATGACGTATCTCTGTAAACCAATAGCGTTCAGCTGCGCGTCTAGCTCCGCCTTCTGGAACCCTTTGCAAAGGGTGACCAAAAAGTGGTGAGGTACGGTACACTTTTAGACAGTGGAAACAGCCATAAAAGGGTACTGAACCTACCGTACCACTCAGTGGAAACGGGCCATAAACAACGGACCCCTGAACACAAATTGTCACTGTTTTAGAGCACACTAGCTTATAGATATCCTTTACATATATATTCAAATTTCCACAGGACCTTTAACAGAGCAAACCGGGACATTACAGACTTATTTTACATCTTGAAACCCTCTGATCCTAAATTTGAAAGCCACTAATTTAGCTGACGTTCACCAAAACATTAGCTCTTACCCAGTGTCCTAAATAAACAGGCAAGATGGGCTTGCATCTCTGCTGCAGGAAGAAAATGACCATCAGAGACAGAGAGTATGATGGGATTCCTCCTTCCGCTTGACAGTCGATGTGGCACAGCTACAGATGAACACAATTGCGTTAGCCATTAGCAATAAACAGCTACAGCAATTCTGCAAAAGGTGTCGACAGTGTGACATACATTAGCCCAATAGCGGAAAGCCAGAACCAGAGGAACGAGTCTCGGCTCCAGTTGAGACAGAGCGGCGAGGTGATTGGTGGTGAGGCACGCGACATCATTTCCTGCGCTCACTTTACACATTAACCCACTGCAGAGATAAACAAACGACTGTTAGGTTATGATTTATGTGGACAGTGGCTATTGATAGCGTCAGTGTTTATTGCGGATATAAAACTGACCTGGCCTCATCTCTGCAGAAAACAACAGGGACTTTGGCATGAAAATCAGACTCCACTTCTCCAAACTCCACTGGAAACAAAAGTGAAACTAGAGTTAATCTGAGCTCTCGAAACTCAAGGATTTGCATGAGCGGAAAGTATGAAAGGGAAATATTTATGCTTAAACACAAAAGAAACATCTGACGAAAACAAAAAGTTTCTCATGAGATGATTAGAAACAAACATTTAAATGATTATAAATGCGCTATTAGCTTCTTTTAAATAGAAACTGCCAATATTAATAATAAAAAATGAATTAAATAATATTTAAATAACCAAAATAACAACTATAAATAAATAAATAATAATAAATTATAAAATGAACTCACACACACACACACACACACAAAAAGAGCTCCAACTCTGAAAACTGGACTGACACTGTTTCAATTTACTATAACCTTCTATGTGAAGCTGCTTTGGCACAATCTACATTGAAAAAGCGCTAAATAAATAAAGGTGAATTGAATTGAACGATATAAATATGAATATGTTTTAGTAAAAACCTAAATAGGATTAAATAAATAAAATAATAAATGGCAAAATGTAAATAATATATTAACATACAATTATTCTATTTTAAAATAGTTTAAAATTCACACAGAATATGAAAAACTTGCATATTAACTGTATACAAAAGGGAACTATATTAAAGTTGCTGCTATTAGTGTCATTTTATCAGAAACTGCCAATCATAATAATTAAAATTAATACAATTATTAAATGCATACACAGACACATGCACGCACTACATAAATACTGATATACATTTTAGTAGAAACCTAAATGAGATAAAATGACAAAAAAAAAATTAAAAAGTTTTGATATTTTAAAATGTAACATTTAAACTCGGGCGTCACAGTGGCGGTGAGTAGCACGTTCGCCTCACAGCAGGAAGGACGCTAGTTCAAGCCTAGGCTGTGTAAGTTGGCATTTCTGTGTGGAGTTCGCATGTTCTCCCGTGTTTGCGCGAGTTTCCTCCGGGAGCTCCGGTTTCCCCCACAGGTCTAAAGACATGTGGTGTAGGTGAATTGGGTAAGCTAATTTTTCAGTATTGCATGTGTGTGAATGAGTGTGTATGGATGTTTCCCAGTAAAGGGTTGCAGCGGGAAGGGCATCCGCTGCATAAAACATATGCTGGATAAGTTGGTTGTTCATTCTGCTGTGGCGACCCCAGATTAATAAAGGGACTAAGCCAATAAGAAAATAAATGATATTAAACTTTACACAGAATATAAATAAATGATGAAATAAAGGATGAAATAACTAAAATAAAAATTAACATTAAAAATGTACGTAAACTTTACATAGAATATAAATAATTTGCATATGTTCACTGTACGTAAAAAGTAATTACAATAAACGTACTATTAACATATTTTTTTCACCAGTCTAGAAAAGGTTTTTTAAACTTCCAATAATAATAATAATAATAATAATAATAATAATAATAATAATAATAACAATATTAATAATAATAATAAATAAATAAATAAAAGTTGTTAGAAACACGCACACACGCACACACACACACAGCATTACATAAATACTGATATATTTTTTATTAAAAAGCTAATTGGGCTGCAATAACGAAAATATGAAATGACAAAATTATTATCTTTTAAAATGTAAAATTCACACAGAATATAAATAAATTGGATACATTACCTGCATACAATAAAATAGGTATATAAATTGGCAATAAACTAGTAATTTTAAAAAGTTTATTATACATATAAAATTATACACACTCTAAAACAACATTTACTGAAGATAAATCCTACTATTCTAATTCTAATACGATAATAATACTTATCTATTTTTAAATCTAACAAAGCTGTACTAGTTAAAGGTTTGTCCAACTTGTTCAATAAAAACAAATTACAAATGTAAAGCAAATGTAATTTTTTTTATTTTCCATTAAGTACTGTATAAGAAAAAAATCATTTTCTAGTCCTTTACCAACGAATTTGGAAAATGATTAATTTCCACAGCTATGGGAACCACAATTATCACACCCAAGTAATTTATAAACAATTTAATTTGCATTAATAAATCATTTGAAACCCTATATGACAAGCCAGGCTTTGAATTAAAATCTATTTATCATTAAATTAAATATGCATTCATAATAAGAAGTGACCAAACAGCATTTGAGATTGGAAAAAAAAAAGGAATAGTTCACCCAAAAATGTAAGCTCTGCCATCATTTATTCATCCTCTGCTCATTCCAAACCTGTTTGAGTTTCTTTCTTCTGTTGAACACAAATGGAGATACTCTGAAGAATGTTCAAAAGCCATTTAGCCATTGACTTGCATATAATTTGTTTCCTACTATGGAAGTAAATGGCTTCTGGTTTCTAATATTAAAGGCAAGTGAATATTTAACTAATCCTTTTTGGGTGAACTATCCCTTTAAGTACTCTAAAACATGTTTCCCCCATAATATTTAAACCTAGTAAATGATTACAGTGGTGTTAGGTGTTTGCCCACTTAGAGATTTCTGTTTTGTTTTGTGCATGTTTGTCACACTTTAATGTTTCAGATCATCAAACTAATTTAAACATCAGTCAAAGATAACACAAGTACACATCATGTAGTCAAATCAGTTTTTTTTTCATCATCAAGAGAAAACTAAATACAAAACTACATGATCCTGTGTGTAAGTGTTTGCCTCCCTAAAACATAACAGCTGAGTTCAATTTCTCTAGTCACACCCAGGCCTGATTACTGCCAGACCTGCTCACAACCAGAAAATCACTTAAATAGGACCTGTCAGAAAAGGTGAAATAGACCAAAAGATCCTCAAAAGCTAGACATAATGCCGAGATCCAAAGAAATTCAAAAACTACCAGTCTGGAAAAGACTATTAAACCATTTTTAAAGCTTTGGGACTGCAGCCAATTACAGTGAGAACCATTATCTACAAACGGCAAAAACACTGAACTGTGGAGAACATTCCCATGAGTGGACGGTCCACCAAAATTACCTCAAGAGTGCAGCGACAACTCATCCAAGAGGTCACAAAAGACCCTACAATGAGATCCAAAAAACTGCAGGCCTCACTTGCCTCAGTTAAAGAGTCCATATTATGGATTTTTGAAAATGACCTTCCATGCAGTGTGTTACACAGCTCTAAGTAAAGTGAAATGTCCAGCTAAGGCTTAAATCTGAAAGTGCAAAGTGTTTAAAACGATTGAATCATATATAAAAGAGTCGACTCATTGTTGTTTAAATGAATCGTTATTAGAACGAGTCTTTAGCCGTTTCGGCTTGACGTCAACGCGAAACATAATAGTTGCGCGTGCAGACCCGGGAAATTTGAACTCCCCGGCCCCGCCCACAGACAGGAAGGAAAAGTGGAAGACAACAAGCACTGTATAGCAGTAAGTGTTGTAGCATAACCAGCGGACAGCAGTGACGTGTGATCTGAGTAATATCTTAGTAAATCTTTATACTGTTTGATGGCAGTATAAAGATTTAGAGAGAAGTTATTGACAGCTTTTGTAGTATTGGTTTTCGCGTTTTGCTCTTTGTAGACGGTCCCTAAGGATCGCTCTCTGCCACCTGCGCACAGTTTAATATAATGCGTCCAGCGCGTAGGCGAAGCTCATTTTTAGGAAAATAAGGTTGTAGGTGATTGTATACATTGCGACGGTTGAAAAGAGGTGCTATTTGTGTAGGAACAATGTTTCGGTCATGAGTTATTGATCCGGAAAACACGACTGCTGCTAACTTTACTGAACTAATCGGCATTCCGGTTAAATCATGTACCGTAGACGCTGTGCTCTGAAGTGCGAGGGAAAAGCTGTGTTATTTTCCCTACCTGAAAATCTCTTTTCCCTACCTGGAGTGGTTGAGGTTTTTTTTGTAAAATACCTGAGAATTACATCCTCAACACGGTGCTGTGTTCACGTCATCTCTCTGAAGAGAGCTACACAAATCTACCAGCTTACGACGCGGGATTTGTTGCACGGTTGTTGTTAAAGAATGGATCAATACCCAGTTTATTTGGACCTGCGTGTTCTTCCAGTCGTGTTGACTGTAACAAGGTAAATATGGATGTAGTTGTCTGTATTGTGTTTGCTCCGTGCAGCATGTAGCGGTAGCCATTTAGCTTACTGCCGAATGTTACTGTTTGTTGGCTTACAATAGTCCATGAAGTGTTCATTATTACTGAATGTTTGTTGTTATGATGAAGAATTTAGCAATACGCTGTTACAACTGCAGTGATCCGTTTTCAATATGTTCTGGCATTGGTCTGCTGACACGTAAAGGACGTGACGTATTGACGTGATGTGGTAGCATCACGTAAAGGAGGTGCTTGGGGAAAAAAAGACTCGCTCAGACGATTCATATGGGAGTCGGTGGGAAAATGAGGTAAAAATAAATAGATATTATAAGACATCGAAAGTGTTTTTTAACCTTGCATACATATCATCCTGTTGTTTGGGACTTCAAAAAGTGAAATTTAACCGTTCTCAACCCACCATATGGGCTCTTTAAGGAAAGTGTTTATATCTTCACCATAAGAAAGAGGCTGGACAATGAATGGTTTGCATGCCAGTTTCCAAGACGAAAACCAATGGTGAGCAAAAAGAATGAAGACTCATCTCAGTCTGCTAGAATACACCTTGATGATCCCCAAGACGTTTGGGAAAATACTATATGGACTGACAAAACTTATTGAAAGGTGTAAAGCAGGGGTGTCCAAACTCGGTCCTGCAGGGCCGGTGTCCTGCAGATTTTAGCTCCAACTTGCCTCATGCAAAGATGTTTCTAGAAAGCCTAGTAAGAACTTGATTAGCTAGCCCAGGTGTGTCTGATTGGGGGTTGGAACTAAACTTTGCAGGACACCGGCCCTCCAGGACCGAGCTTGGACATCCCTGGTGTAGAGTAAAAGTAACACCGCATTTCAGAAAAGGAACACCATACCATCAGTATGTGGTGGTGATGGTGTGATGGTCTGGAGCGGTTTTGCTGCTTCAAGACATGGAAGACTTGCTGTGATTTGTGTTTACCAAAACACTTTGCTGTGTTTACTAATGGCCCGTTTCCACTGAGTGGTACAGTACGGTAGGGGTCAGTACGGGTCACCTTTATCAAGCTTGCGTTTCCACTGCTAAAGGGTACTCTTTTAGTGGGCGTGGTGTACAACAGAGGTCATTTTCGCTCGAGGAAATGTCTACAGTAAAGCTGAACAGGTCGTTCACAAATCATATGAGAAGCACTTCTCACAAAACAGATGCTTTATTATACACACAAACACTGGTGTTTAAATGTTCATTACTGACTGAACATGATCTGATTATAACTGCAGATCAATGATGCGAAATAGCCAATGGTCCGCGATTATATCAAATAAATAAATGCAGCATATATGAACACATACAGCCCCACACAGTCTCCGATGTTACCAAAATACAGAAAAACTAGACACAGCTGACATTTATGCCTTATTTAGGTTCAAAAACAATACGAAATATAGCCCCCAGTCAGTGCAGAGTATCTGTATCTTTGATCTTCACCAGCACATGTAGCCTCTCCGTCATTATTCTCTCGTTAGAGAGTAATTCCGTCATTCTGAGTTTAAAGAAATCCAGGTTAAGAACTTTGTTATTTCAATTATTGACGCGCACGCGAGAGCAAGAGACAAGCGAAACCTCTCGCGCTCGCGCTTATGGGCTCGTAACCCATAACAATCTGCTCTTCTCCTGGCTTTGTGGCTGTTAAAGATGACGACAAGGTTTGTTTAAGCTCGGGTCGACCATGGCTCGTTATTATATGCTGATATCATTTCGGAGCATGGTCTCTCAGCTGTGTATTAAACATGGTGGGTCCTTTCTGTTTTCATTCTGGCTTGTTGCGCAAGCAAATGACGTATCTCTGTAAGCCAACGGCGTTCAGCTGCGCATCTAGCTCTGCCTTACGGCACCCTTTCTGATTTTTGGTACCCCTTCGAAAGGGTGACCAAAAAGTGGTACAGTACGGTTCGGTGCGCTTTTAGACAGTGGAAACGGCCTTAAAAGCGTACCGAACCGTACCGTACCACTTAGTGGAAACGGGCCACAAAATATCCTGAAGGAGAATGTCCGGCAGTCTGTTATGCCAAGTTCAGACTGTATGATTTTAGCCCCGATCTTGACTCGGCGACAGGTTGAGAAAATCGCAGACAAATGCCTGAAATCGCAGGCAAATCGGTGCTCGTGCACGCGAGTAACAAACACACAGTATGAACTATCAAAGACGTGACCTGAGAGAATTGCCGATGAGTCGCCGATGCACGGGAGATATTTGGCGTGCTAATTATCTGGAGCTGTCGGCGATTCAAATCATGCCGTGTGAAATGTGTTCTGACTGAAAATAACATCGGCGATCGCCTACAGCCAATGATAGAGCAGCATTCACTAGTGTGGGTACCTGCAGGTCAGCGGGAGGTTGGGGGAGAAGTTAAAAGCTCATTTCCAGTTTATTCGGACCCAAGAAATGGAGGGAAAATTAGTGTAAATTTGGCAGGAGACCCCGTGTCTGTTTGACGTGTCATGTGAGCAATATCACAACCCAACCCAGTCAAAAATAAAAAAGTTGAGGAGAAACTGCTAATTCAAATGCAAACCTTCAAATCAAATCCTTTAATTCAAATAATCCTTCAAAGCCAGGTGAGCAAATATGTACATTTTCTACCCCAATAAAGGCTTCTTTCTTGTTATGTAGTTAATAACAAAAGATATACGACGTGTTTTTGTATGTGAGACGTTGTTTGGACAAAGTTGTCGGCGATTCTTCCTATTTTAAAGTCATGCAGTGTGAAACTCCCTGTCGCCGATCCATCTTGCAGAGTAAACAAAGCAGCGACTAGCCCAGATAGTCATACAGTGTGAAAACATCTGTGACACGACTACTTTGAAAGTGATGCAGTCTGAACTCGGCATTAGTGACCTCAAGCTGAAGCAAACTTGGGTTCTGCAGTAGGACAATGATCCAAAGAACACCAGCCAAGTCCACTTTTCAATCACTGAAGAAAAACCAAAAAGACTGGCCTAGTCAAAGTCCTGACCTGAATCCGATTGAGATGCTGTGGCATGACCTTAAAAAGACAGATCATACACGAAAAACCATCCAATTGTAGCTGAATTACAACACAATTCATCCACAGCACTGTAACAGATTCATTACAAGTTATTGAAAATGCTTGATTGCAGTTGTTGCTGCTAAGGGTGGCCAAACCAGCCTTCAGGTTTAGGGGCAAAAGCTTATTCACAAAGGGATATGTAGTTTTGTATTTTGTTTTCTGTTCATTTCAAAACTGCATGATGTGTTTACTTGTGTTATATTTGACTAATATTACAATTAATTTGATGATCTGAAAAATTAAACACAAACGTGCAAAAATCAGTAGGGCGCACCACTGTATACAAGTTATAGTAGCATGAATGGGAAACTCACCGCAGTTCTTGAGGATCTCCAGCACCTGGATCAGCACATCAGGCTGAGTCATCTGCACAACACAAATCAAAATCAACATGTCAAAAACAACATGTCAAAGACACGCATTCAGAAGAGCAGCTGATGTGTGTGTGTGCAGACTCACAGTGGAGGGGTAAGAGACGTCGATGTTCACGTCGCTGGTTTTGAAGGCGAAGCGGGTGAGACAGGAGCCGTACAGACGGAGAGAGCACGCTGAAAACAAACACCATTACAACACTGATCAGTTTACTGCAAGCTGTGATACAAAGTGCACTCCTGTTCAGAAGTGTGGAGTTGGTGGCTTTAATTGCATGTATTTAATTAAAAACACACTACAAACTGAAATATTGTTACAATTCAATTATGTTTATTTATGTATTTTATTTATGTGATTTAAAGATAATTTTAGTAAAGGCAAGTTGAGCTTCATTGTAATTCCGCTACGTGTGTGGACATACAGTGGAACAAAATGTTGTCAAATGCATAACTATACATTGTACCGCCTGAGGATTACGCCTGTTTCACACCGCAAGCGCAAGCAGAGCGTGAGCAATGCGTGAGCAGTGCGCTTGTAGAGCAAAAGCAGCACGCAACGTTTGCCTTTCACAGCGACTGCATCTGCAGCGCGCAGCTCACTGGCAGTAGCAACACAGATCATCTGTCTATTCTACACTCAAAAAAATGAACAAGGAAGGTTGTGCACTTTACATAATATATTTATATTTGGTTTACTTAAATTAATTGTATTTGTTGACTTGAAATGTTTTTTTCTATTTTGGTCCACGTAAATATGTCTTAACTCAGGGGTGTCCAAACTACGGCTCGCGGGCCATCTGCGGCCCGCAATGAGTTTAGTGGCGGCCCGCGAGGCTTTTTATAAATATTAATAGAATCTGGCCTGCTGTAGAAAAATAGATGTAATTCAATAGATAACCACCGGGTGTCGCTATTACACGCCTTTAATTAGACCACACTGAAGTAAACATAATTGATATCCACGTTTTGGCGAGCCATGGCGCAACCAAGAAGAAGTAAAATCCACAGTGAGTGCGGGAAATGTCCGAGTTTTACAAGAGTTTGGATTCATCCAAATTTCCCTTGATGAAACAACATCACTGTTCACATTAACAGAGTTTATGGTGAGATAAATATATATTATGATTTTAAAATGTAGTAAATAATTCCATAATAACACGCACGCACGCACGCACACACGCACACACACACGCACACACACACACACACACACGTGTCTGTGAAATTGTAAAATTTGGCCCAGGACAACATTTGGTTTTTTGCATCTGGCCCTCGGCCCAAAAACTTTGGACACCCCTGTCTTAACTTAACTATACTCAATCAAAATGTGTTGTCTAATCACAAACCATTTATGTTAAGTGAACATTTCTCACATCCACATGGTGGCAGTATAATGTGGCGCCAACTACCATGAATCTCCAAAAACAAAAGAAGAGGAAATCGCGTCTGATTACGCATGCGCAAACACATTTGAATTTGACCACCTGCTTTTTGCTTCAAAGTTTTTCATCGGTTGGTTTTGGCAGAGGGACGTCTTACTTTCAACCACTGGAAAAGGTAGGAGGTTATTTGTTTTTCCATCAGTATAAATCTATTTTGTTTGTGATAAGAGACATGTTATTCATTCTAGTGTCTTCATTCTAGAGATCCAGACATGCTGATATCAGCTAGCTAGCTAGCTAAGCCATACGGCCCAGGTCAGTCAGCTCATTTTTATTATTATTTAAGAAAAGTAAATTTAACGTTGTTATATAATGTATCAAATAACAGTGTAGTGATATTCAGTATAGAATACAGTAACATGGGCTTTTGGGGTGGGGGGTCTAACCAGATTAAGAGCACAGCCTCAGATCATTGGGGTTAGGAGAATAAATTAATTAGAAACATGAAGTCAAATGTAATAGATGTGTTGTTATAGCAATAAACATTAGTATAAGTCATGGATAGTATAACATGATGTTTGTGGACATTATTTAAAGGTGGAAGCAGAATTTGTGAAGATTACTGTTGTTCCCCTCATCCCAAAGTTGTTTTCTCAACTTGACCACCCCACCAATCAGCTTGTTGGAGTGATGAAGAAAACGGGTGGATCAAAGGGGAAGAAAATTGACCTCACCTCGACTGCACAGGTATAGTTTCTCTATTGTAGAACACATTTAGGAATAAGTACATTTTGTCCAGTCTGAGTTTTTGAATTTGTCAGAAACCAATAACATCTGCAAGTACATCCTATATGAATATTAAATTATTTTTGTTGTATTGTAAAAAAGTTTCTGAGATAAGCAGCAACACTGTAATTAATAGCCTAATTGTTAAGTTTCTATAAATAAATGACCATAGTGTATGTGCCTACTTAACCCATAGTGCCATAGACAGGGGCGCCGCTAGCAATTTTGGGCCCCATGAAAAAATATGAGGATTGGCCCCCTACTACCAAGCTAGCTATCCAAACTCTTTGTCCGTGATGTAGTTATACTGACCTATGCATTTTATTATTAATTTTGTCCACCAATTATCAGTATTTAGTAAGAGAACGACCATGACTGTAGCTAGCAGATGATTTATTGTTCAAAGTTAAAGTAGTACAAAAAAAGGAACAGTAATAAAATATTCACTGAAAATTTTACATTTTTATGTGCATATATACATACAGTCAGAATTATTAGCCCCGTTTATTTTTTCCCCAATTTCTGTTCAACGGAGTGAAGATTTTTTTAACACATTTCTAAACATAATAGCTTTAATAACTCATCTCTAATCACTGATTTCTTTTATCTTTGTCATGATGACAGTAAATAATATTACACTGGATATTTTTCAAGACACATCTATACAGCTTAAAGTGACATTTAAAGGTTAACTAGGTTATTTAGGTTAACCAGGCAGGTTAGGGTAATTAGACAAGTTATTGTATAACAGTGGTTTGTTCTGTAGACTATCAAGAAAAAAAATCGCTTAAAGGGGCTTATAATTTTGATCTTAAAATGGTTTTTAAAAAAATTTAAAACTGCTTTTATTCTAGCCAAAATACAACAAATAAGACTTTCTCCAGAAGAAAAAATATATCAGACATACTGTGAAAATTTGCTCTGTTAAACATCATTTGGCAAATATTTAAAAAAGAAAAAAAAATTAAAAGGGGGGCTAATATCTGTATGTGTGTATATCTGTATGTGTGTGTGTGTGTATACAGACAGAATTCAGCAGATTTATTACATTTAAATTACGCCATTCACTATGGGCTCTACTTTAACAATCTAGACTCAAAAGACTGGCTTGAGGAGCATCCTGGCTATGACATATTTAAAAGATACGTAATTAATTCAAAACTTGTCTGTATGGACATTGAGATATTGTTTTACACTTTTGAGCTGATATGGTATGAGTTTGACTAATCAGTTATATTACTAGAAATGGTCCACTGGGCAAAAAAATTTAATAGATCATTATCTTTCAAGGAAACCTAACTTGATAAATTTGAAGTTTTGTCTTTCAGTTTTATGTTTGCTTTGCTGTTATAACTAATATCATTCTACATAATCAACATTGTGGAAAAATAGCAGTCATTTAATAGTGGCCACGTCAACAATTAAGTTAATATCATAGTGAAATTAATACTCAAACGCAGACTGCAATGCACATGCTATTTTTATAGGCAGGATCTCAGTTACCTGCTTCTTCAACTGGGAGAAGAGTTTGGGGAACTTCGTAGGGAAGAGCGGGTGAGGGCGTATATATATAGAGCTCATCATTAGCAAAGTAAATAAACTAGCGACGCTATCATTACCGCAAAAAGAAAGCTCTGTGAATAGACATAACGTTACCTTTCTTTTCAAAACACTGTGATAGCAACTGCCGTTACATTTTCACCCTCTCTGCTTTTTGTAGCCTCTCATTCCGTTTTTGATGACGGGATTTAATCTTTGTTAACCTCGACTCGAGGACTCGCTGCTTTGACAGTTTACCTGACGATCGCTCGCAATCATCAAAGCATCAACTCTCTTCCCGCTACTGACGGACTGAACCATAGAGTGAAAGGAGGGGGGTGCAATTTGACAGTGACAGACACGAGAGGCAGATATAAGCCGTTTTTTTTTTAATAAATTGTTTTACTTGTAATTTAGAGATACATTCATAATTTATATTACATTATAGTACTGGTGTTAATTATAAAGCAGATCTCTGGGGGCCCCTAGAGTGCATGGGCCCTTAGAATCGTCCTAACTTTCCCCCCCCTTAGCGGCGCCCCTGGCCATAGATAAAGTTTCACCAATTAAACATTTATACAAGTATAATAGGATTGTATTATGTGTGTTGACTTGTACTTTTTCTATTTAGAATGAAACTGTTGAAAAGAAGAGAGAGTGCCTTCTCAGAGCAATTTGTATCTTCCTGAGTGGGGAGCTGAGCAGTCTCTTCAAAGAATATCTGGTAGGTAGTACTGATCATTATTAGGGGTGTAACAGATCACTGTTGATCCGTGATTCATACGGATCTCAACCCACGGTTCGGAACACACGAGACCCGCGTATTATTACATTTGTCTTTCCTGTAAAATATAATGATGACAGAATTAGTTGTGGTGGGTTATTCGGGATGTGGTGGGCTTCTAAGGTTATTAAGGTGTTTTCTGTCACTACTTGTTTAACCTGCATTAATGCATTCAATGTAAGCTGCACGATTATTCATTAAAAGATCGGAATCTCAAAAACCATGCAACATAAATTATAAATGATGGTGAATTGCATGTTTTTTTTATTTGAATCGCTGCAATCAAATATGTGTTTAATAAACTCAAATCAAGAAAGATTCAGTCTTTAGTCTTTTAAGTTAGTTATGAATTTACAAACCGTCAAATAGCACAGAAGTACTGGGATAAAAGTTTATAGTTTAGATAAAACCCACTGATATTTATGGTAAAAATTAAAATCACCATCATATGCTTAAATGTTGTATGCAGCAATTACATTATTAAACCAAAAGGTGGCGACAATCAGCCATCAAAAATATGCCACTGAATAATCCTTCAAAAATGGCACATCTAGCAATGAAACATGACGTTAGTATTAGTGAATAACTGAATCGTTTATTGAAAATAAGACTAAAAATAAATATGAATTGTACAAATTATAAATGTTTGATTTCTACATTTGACGTGATCAGCAAAATTAGTAGTAACAACGAATTTTTCACAGTACTAAATAATTTACAATGGTTTTTTTTATTCAGCTGATTATTTCTTCACTTTATTTATAATAAAATTATAGCTTGTTAAAACCAAAAGTTTCTTGCAGTGCTGTTTATGCAATAAATGGAAAGCAAATTACATTTGTCTCCTCCCCTTTTTGGCTGATCTGAAAAATGATCCAATCTGTGACTAAAAAAAACATAAAGTGATCTGAACCGCAAGATTTGTGATCTGTTACACCACTAATCATTATTGCTGCAGTAACTGTATACTACAGCTTTTAAGAATCTCACAATATCTACTTAGCATTGTGTTTTACTGCTTGTAGTAATGGCAAATTTGGTCTAGACCTTTCTGATTATTTCAATCTAAAGGGATTGTTCACCAAAAATTGAAAATGTCATGTTAATTTACTTATACTCACAGTTCATCTAAGATGTAATTGACCTTTTCTCTTCAGTAGGACATTAAATAATATTTTAGCCCAATCTGTGCTGCTTAGTGATTTGTATAATAGCAATGAATGGTGACAGGTTTTGAGTTGTGACTCCAAATCTTTAGCCATGGCTCCGAATGGTACACTGATGTCTTTTGAAGCGAAAAAACAATTCTTCCATGTAAAAAAAAATTTAATTAAACATTTTTTTTTACAATATTATTAGCCTTAATTCACAGCTTGCTCAAACACAGGGGTGCAAACTTGTTATCTTTTAACGAAACTTGCTATTTTGATCAGTCAGATTTCGTCACAATCAGGCAAAATTCGCACATGCATCAAGAACTGTTTGACCAGGCTGTGGTTTAAAGCTAAAAATATAACGTAATTTTTTTTTGCACTGACCGATCATTTCACTTTACAAGACCTCAGTGTGTAATCAGGAGCCATGGCTATTTGGATTTACTTGTATACGTTTTAATAAAAAAAAAACATCACCATTCATTGCCATTATATGAATCGCCAAGGACCACAGATTCAGCTAAAGACTTTAATGTTCTACTGAAGCAAAAAAGGTCACCTACATCTTGGATAACCTGTGGGTGAGTAAATAACCAGGAAATTTTATTTTTTATGTGAACTATCCCTTTTAATTTTAAAAATGTACTTAATACAGATATACTTCAGATATACTTAATAAATTGTGAGGAATCAAGTTATTAATCAAGCACAATTTAATACATTTGTGGAAAACCGCAATGAAAATGAGCTTTTTGGAATTATGTAATTGACTGTTTATTTCATAGTTGTTTTTTTGTGTGTGTGGACAGGATTCAGGTGGTGGTTGTTTTTGGAATCTACAAGCATTAATGCTGAGGGAGGTGATGACACCTTGGGAAACATTGCTTCTGCATGGACACCGTTAATGGACGTAATATATGCATTGAACCTTAATTATCCTCAGGAACTAAAACATTATTTGTAGTGGTTGATAAAATCTTCCTCCTGCTGGATGCTACAGACTCAACAAAGGTACATATGCCAAGAATTAAACTGTATGATTGAACCAACTAGTTTTGTCACAAAACTGAATTTTGGTACCAATCAGTATTGGAATTTTAAAAACGTTAATTTACCACTAACATTTGAGTGCTGTTGAGCGCATTCTTTTAAACACAGCAGATTGGCCACTGTGTTCACGCGCTCAACAGAAATGACTGATTGGCCGTGAAGGTCACCTGTTCAATGAACTCACTGCTATTTACTGTATGTAAACACAGATACAGGCACACTGGAGCATTTCAAAGCTGTGTAAACCAGCCGATCCATCAGCGGATCACTCGTTTGTCAGCTCATACAGACCAGACGATCTACATGATTTTGAAATGCTCTGTATCTATTTTACACTCAGTAAACAGTAGTAAGGTTCAGTGAACTGACAACCTTCACGGCCAATCACAGTCATTTCTTTTTAAGTATGTGAACACAATGGCAAATCAGCTGCATTTTAAGAACACTCTCAACAGCACTCGAAAGTTAGCAGGAAATAGACTATTTTAAAATTACAGTATCGATTTGTAACAAAATTACAGTATCATGACAACACCAGAACCCACACAGCAGAGTTTTATTTAATATGAAGGCACTTTGCACTTAAAACCATTTTATTTGAACAATTGAAAATTTGCATGTTTGTCTGTCATGTAAAGTCCATAGTTTTTTTTTGTTTGTTTGTTTTGAAAGAGGTTGAGAATCTTTTAAAGGTTGTTTTGTTTTTACACAATGCTGCGAATATCTCTCTCTCTATATATCTCTATATTTATATATATATAAACAATTTTGATAAATTAAACAGTTACTGATTTTCAAGTTTTCAAAAGAAAATCTCTCTCTCTCTCTCTATATATATATATATATGTGTGTGTGTGTGTGTGTGTGTGTGTGTGTGTGTGTGTGTGTATATATACTTTTTTTTTTTGTTGTTGAAAACTTTTGAAAATCAGTAACTGTTTAATTTGCTCAAGTTGAAACTAAATAATATCCTATTGGTGTGTTAAGGCATATTTAAGATTCATCTTATTTTTCTAACACCTACTATAGTTGAAAATCCTCCTCCAGCTGGATGCTATTAAATATTCAAACAAGGTACATATGTTCAAAAACTAAATCTGTGATTAAACCAACTCTGAGCTATTAAGATTTTGTGGAATTTAACATGAAGGTCTTGTTTACACTTGCAATGGATTTACTGGGAATACACTTGACACACCAATGTTCAGAGTGACATGTTTATTTGGTGATGTTTTTTTCTTCTTCTTGTGACTGTTTAATTTCATCACCCAGGTTTGAACAAAATAATGTTATGTTAGAATGTGTAAATCATTCACATTATTGTGACAACTGTTGTGTTGTTGGATCATATATGCTCAACTGATGTAATTTCTATGCTGCATTTCAGACAATGCACTACTGTAAAGAAAGTACTTGTGTCAGTAATGTTAATGGAATGTTGTGTTGGTGAATAAAGGAACTAACAAATGTTAGCTGAGTTTACTTAAGTAATTTGTGTGGAACCTGTTGACAAATTAAAGTTAAGTTAACCTAACTAGTAAAAATGTAATTAAGTGAAATAATTTTGGTTTGATTAAGCTTAAATTAAATGATTTGGTGTAAAATAATTAGTTTACCTTTAACAGACAACAATATAATATGTAACGTCTAAACAAATTTAGTTAGTCCATATAACATAACTGATTTTAGTTAGTTCAACTCAAATGTCTCTTGTTGAGCAAAAATAATTGATAATAGTTGGCTTGATTAAAAAAAATATTTAAACCTAAAATAAGGCCATTAATTTAATTAGCCTTGAAATATTTATTTTCAACTTTCATAATTAAATTTTGTGGAACCCGTTGACAAGAAAAAATTAGGTAAACTCAAGGTTTCATTTTTTTGAGTGTATTTAGTTACCTATCTATTTAATCTTTTTAATCTTTTCATCTGAACCAAGGCCCACGGCAACCTCATCCAATGCTGTTTCCTTAACTTGCAAGTCATTATTTTATAAATTATATAGATCATACAGTACAGTATGCTTCTGCACGCTGTTTGAGTGTCATTCATGTCTGGTGCACTCAGAAGACAATCGCCTGTGACACCACGTCATTTTGTTTTTGGTTGTCAGGATGTTGTAGGCCTATAGTTATAATAATATTTGCACAATATAGTTATAATGATATTTATACATGATCAAACTAGTGTTACTTTCTTCGCTTCAGCGATGTCCAGCGTCTTGTTAATTCATGCTTCGTGCAAAGGATGAGACGGACAAAAGTAATCACTGCTTGCCCTTCTTTTACTTATTTTCGTGTTGTCAGGTTCACAGTGCAAACAGCTCCCGGGTAGAAGAACTTAACCAAAACAAGCTGAATAAATCGTTCCTCTGCTTCAACTGCATAGCACACAGTGAGCTCAGCTCACATCATCCAAGCATGGGTGTCGAACTACACTACCCACAATACACTTCATTTGGACTGCAACTCCTGTAAATAGCAGTCTTAAATCATCAACTTCTGTTTCCTCTCTCCCTCTTAAGCAAAAACTGATACTAAAGTTGTTTTACATTTGGTTTTGTAGTTCGGGCCTAAATAAATATTTGTTGCAGTTTTTAATCGTTTAAGTTCATTTAATTGACCATATATAAATCAGTTGATATTATTGGTGCATTTATTGGGTAAAATTGCTACTTTTTACTGTCATTCAATGTGTTTCAGCCATTATCAATGCACTGTCACTTTAATTGAGCGTGAGCAGCGTGGAAAAAATAGACCCAGCGCCGAAACTATCGCGGCACTGCTGCTTCAGCGACGCTCACGCCTCGCACTGCTTCCTCTTGCGGTATGAAAGCTCTAATCTGTTAACATGGATGCCGAAAAAACACGCGCTGCTCACGTGCTGCTTGCGCTTGCGGTGTGAAACAGGCTTTAGTTTAGTTTTCCATAGCCAGTTTCTTCAGCTGGACTTCAGATGTAAACAAAACATACTTTACTGTCCTGATTTTCAATGTAAATCAGAATGTTTGTGGTTCTCATAGGACCACAGTGCTACATAAAAAAAATAAAAATAAAACACAATCATAAATTAACAGTTTTCTTGCACAGACCAACGGTTTTGCTTTGTAAGACCCCAAAATATCATCAAGAGCCAATGAATATGAAAAGCCCTTAATATAAAAAGAAGAAATATAATTTTACACACAAGATGGTTTTTTGATGGGCTAAAAATCTGCGGATGAAATGAGATTGAGCCTATGATTCGGGTTTTTATGATTATGAAGCATCATGTTGGACTTAAAGTCAGCCTGAAGAAAAGAAACTTAATCTCAAATATTAAATTTTTTCAAAGTCTCTTTAAAGGGTCACGAAACACCAAAACACATTTTTTGAGCTGTTGACAGTTGCCACGCTGCTATAAACACTATTAGGACACACCTATTTCACTAAAGAGTGAAAATTGGTTATTTTTGCATTATTTCGAGCAAATTCGTTCTTCCGGTTTGAAACTAATTATTAAAGCTGCGTCTCGCCGATGAGATCCATGCATGTATTCCAGCGTGGTGAGTGGACGTCTGTACCTGCCAGTGCATCGTAACGTCTCTGAGCGTGTGGCATTAATTCATGAGAAAGACTTGGTTCAAACCAATCAGCGCGCTCTATTGTGTATGCGGCGCAACTTCATTAATATGCATGACAGCTTCAAAGATTGTTTGTACCCGTTACAGCGTTCAGACGACAGAGAGACGCCACATGTTGCCAAAACAAGTGGAAGGTTTTGTTTTCATTTCCCCGCTATGAGAGCGCAGCTGGACTGACGCGACACGTGCAGAAATGCGTTTGTAAGGAACTTTTTTTTCACCCGAGAGCTTTCCACATCTAGGAATAGTGAAATCCGCAACCGAGTGCATCTAAGTTACAGAGAAAAGCGGAGGGTTTTTTATTGCTCTCATACGACCCATTAAAACCGCACTCTTAGCAGTTTCTCACATCTCGTTCGTCACGGGGGGCATGCAGCAAATGTTCCTGGATAAAAGTGAAAGTGCCAAACCACCGTTAAAGTCGACAAATTAAGAATTTGGCAAATAATTAGATGACTGATGTCCATGTAAACACAGTCACTGTCTTTCTCCCCCTGCGTCTGTTTGTTTTGCCTGTTTGAAAATCAGCACGTACCCAAACTGAAACTCCCATTTTTATGCAAAACCTTCACTCTTTCCCTCCCCCGACACTAACACCAAAACAGAGCTGGACACACCCACTTTCCTGAGCTTTTCCAAACTAGAGGTGTGAAAACACCCTGCTGAGACAGGGGAGTTTCGTGGCCCTTTAAGTTAGCGTGGAAAGGTGTGTACCTGCTAGTTGTTTTTGTATAATTCCCTCCATCCGGAGCACCACGGCCTGCCTCAGTGCAAAGTCTTCCTCTGAGATGCCATGCAGTTCTGCCGCCTCCAGCACTACAGAGTCCAGCGCCCTTAACTGGGCAGGAGAGGGAGCAGGCAGCGCTCGCAGCTCATTCTCTTCCCGCTTCTCCTGCAAACACACACGCAGAATGGCAGATAAATGATATTATGAGATGATTTAAATTACTGACCTTAGCTTTTAAATTTGGCATGACATAAAGCTTGCAATAGTTATGCGAGCGATAGTTTGATCCTGTCCTCAGCACAGTAAAAGCCAATCAGAAAAGAGATCTCCTTGAAGAGGGAAGGGGGGGGAGATATCTTGATTTACATTATGGGTCAGAAATATTTTAATTTTTATTGCTTTGAATGACAATTAGGCTTGTTGGCCTCGATTCTATTAGTTATTAAGTGCATTTAATCATTACAATTTCTAATCAGATTACGACAATGAATTTAGTGATTTTTTATTATTACATTTCATTCATTCATTTTCCTTCAGCTTAGTCCCCGATTTATCAGGGGTCACCACAACAGAATGAACCACCAATAAACTTTCATAATAAGTAAAAAAACTACTATGGCAGACAATGGTACAGGTTTTCAACTTTCTTCAAAATATCCTCCTTAGCATTTAACATAAGAAAGTAGTTTGGAAAACCTAAAGGATGTAAAGGATGAGTAAATGATGACAGACATTTTAGAGGGAACTGTCCCTTTAAGCCCCCTTCAAGCATTCATTCAATTTTCTTCGGCTTATTTATCAGGGGTCACCACAGCGGAATGAACCGTCAACTATTCCGGCATATGTTTTACACAGTGGATGCCCTTCTAGCCGCAACACAGTACTGGGAAACACTCATACACTATGGCCAATTAAGTTAACCCAATTCACCTATAGCACATGTGTTTGGACTGTGGGTGAAACCGGAGCACCCAGACCCACGCCAACACGAGGAGAACATGCAAACTCCACACAGAAATGCCAACTGACCCAGCCAGGACTTGAATCAGCAACCTACTTGCTGTGGGGCAACAGTGCTAACCACTACGCCACCCTGCAGCCCACTTAAAATGCAAAAATAATCAATTATTATTAATGTTTGTGCAAATATAATAAATATAAACCATTTTAACCAGTCACATCATCTATTCAAACAGACATGTTTTTTTCAGTAGATGAACTTATTAATTGGGATTAATTGGGTAACACTTTATTTCGATGGTCCATTTGAGTATTAGTAGACTATCTACTTAATATCTGTTGATATTGACATTCAACAGACTATAAGAAACTTTGCAGGTACATGTCAACTTACAGTGCATTCACACGAGGCTTCAGCGTCAACGCTTGACAGAGGGCGTGTCTCAAGTTGGGGCTGACGCGATCACCATAGCAGCGTCAGCCAATGAAACTAGTCAACAATCGGCTACTGTCTGAGCTGGTGTATTTGCATAAGGCGATCTGATTGGCTGATGCTTCTGTCTGTGCTTGAAACGTTGAGAAAGTCCCAACTTCTGCAGCGAGCAACGCCACTGAAGCGACGCCAACGGATCCACAATGCAGTTTGGCAACGCCTGACGTCACCCATACAAAGTGAATGGGAAGCGTTGACGCTGACGCCGTGTGTGAATGGGGCGTTACACTAACCCTACCCCTAACCCCAACCTTACAGTATACTTATAATCTAATCAGAATTAGTTGGCATGTAGATGCAAAGTAACTTAAATTCAACAATCGGACCATCAAAATAAAGTGTGACCATTTATTGTTCACCAAATATTTAAGGGATAGTTCACCCATAAATGTAGATTGTCATCATTCACTCACCCTTCACTTATATCAAGCATTTTATCAAACATTTTCTTATTTTAAAGGGCACCTTTGATGAAAAATCTACTTTTTAAGCTGTTTGGACAGTCATATGTGTAGGTATAGTGTATAGACGGTCATATTGGGCTGGTATAAACACACCCAGTCCTTTTTTTTTTTCAATTTAACAACATAAAAACGGTGGACCAATTGGATCGGTTTTGAGATCGACCGCAACTTTACGTAGGAGTGCGGTCCCCCCGCCCACCCATATTGATTGACAGGCGTGCGTTACCATATTTGCACAAGTTTGTTGTTTGTTTCACGTCCGCCATTTTCTTAGTGTGAGTCGAAGCGATGCCACCAAAGGAACACCCTTGCGCTGTTTTTGGATGCAAGGTTCAACACAAGAGCCTCCATCGTCTTCCTGGAAATGAGCAACAGAGGCTTAAGGGCGTACTCAAGTGCGCTGAATCGGGCTCAGGCACGGTACAGTTGGCCGGCCCTGGTCCGGTTGGAAGAGCCCGGTTCACTTGGGCTTTGGCGCGGTACGCTTGTAGTGATAGTGCAAAGCGCGCCTGGACCCTAAACTGAAGAGGAGACGTGACTTTTGGGGACTGTTTCATATGGATTTATTAATCATTCTTACTGTTTAATGAACGCACACTGTCGTAAATTATTAAACCTTCTAATTCCTGCAGCACGAGAACTTTATGATTGTTTATGAGCGTCAGAGGTGGCTGATCTGTTCGGCAGAATATTGACTGTGTGTCACTGCATATCAAACGACTAAATTCAATTCAATTTCAATTCAATTCAATTCACCTTTATTTGTATAGCGCTTTTACAATGTGGATTGTGTCAAAGCAGCTTCACATAGAAGGTTATAGTAAATCATAAAACGATATAATCATAACAAGAAATCTCACTGAAATCTCAGAGAGTGCTTCTCTTACACTGAACAGCGCATCAGATGACGTAAGCGTGCTCAGGCCCGAATGCAATAAGACCGCGGGCCGTCCGGGGAGACGGAGGGGGAGACTAGCGTGCTTTTGCCCGGTTAAAGGTAACTGTACATAATGTGAGTACGCCCTTAAGTGGCTGAGTTTCATCTTTAACGACCAGGTGCCTGAAAACGTACCTAAACTGTCGTATGTTTGCGCAGAATGCTTTGAGAATGTGGGACAACTCCACTCGGGATTCGCAAATAAATTGTTTTTGAAAAATGGATCAGTTCCAACAATCCACGATCCCTTTTGCATATAAATCATACTAATGCAGTGTTAATCTTAGTGGATGTCTTTGTGTCTTGTCTGTATTTGTTTGTAGAACTCTGATATGGCGAACTTTATCAAACGCATTACGGATGATGCAGCATCGTTACATAGCGGCTGTAAAACTGGACAAAGACATAAATGATTTTGTAACTACAACTCTGACACATTCTGGCTCATTTGGATTATTGATTCCTCAACAGTGGTCTCTGCTTGTTCCGTGTCTGTTAAGATTGGCGGGAAGTCGAAACTAATTTGCATGTGAAGCAACACACCCCTAAAACAGCAACCCGTGTACACGCCCCCAAAATGACACTTTTTAACACATTATAATAAAACAATCTGAATTGTGTTTTGATCTGAACCTAGACTGGCACACTCAGAACAACCATAGTAGTGATATAAAATCTTAAAAAAGGGTTAATGTATGTGCCCTTTAAACGCAAGATGATTATCAAACAATTACTTCTATAGCATTCGTTTTTTTCTACTATTGAACTCAATGGTTACACGTTTCCCGTAGGGCTGCACTGTAGATCACAGAATTAATTGCTTTCATAAGAATAGTACAGACAATGTCAAACAGACGTGTGATAAATGACATTTATTTTGTGCATTAGTTGATCATCTAAATTTGACTAATCAGAAGGGGCCTTATCTTTAGTCCCACCTCCCCAGTAGCTGTTCTGCTATTGGCTGAAGCGTCCCAAAGGTGAACCCGAAGCTAAAATGCTTTAAAGAGCCATGTTCTCTCACCATGATGTTCTTCTTGTGACGTTTCTCTTTAATGTGCTTGTGAGCACCCTGGATGTTCTCCACATGGACTGAACACAGTTTGCATAGATACTGGAAATTGGGATACTCCGGAGACGGCTGTGGAAAACACAACAGAGAAACACACATTTAGATGCGCAAATTAAGAATTAAGGTTCGATTAATTGGTTCGATTCAGAAACCAATTTTCACTTCCATTCAAAAAGCAAAACCGGTCAGTGAATGTGAACACAAACAGTCTGATTTACATTGAAAATCAGGACAGTGAAGTAGGTTTTGTTTACATCTGAAGTCCAGCTAAAGAAACTGGCAATGGAAAAACTAAACTCATTTTCAGTTTCTCAGGATGTACAATACATAGTTATGCATTTGACTAAACCTTAATTAAAACATGTTTCCAGAGGTTTACATTAATTTAACACTGTTAACACATTTAAGAGTTTAAATTAAAGAGTTTAAAAAAAGTTCAATAGTTAGTGGAATTACCTTTTATTTTTAAATTACATTTTAAAATGAAATATCAACAAAAGATAAATCATAGCTTTACAGGCTAAAATAATAATGAATATTTTACTCCAACACATGCCTAACACATTTAGTAAATACAAAGAGATTTGCTTGCTCAAATTATATGAATGCGATCATGAATGCAATCTCGACTAATACTGCGCTCATAACATTTGCCAGTGAAATAACACCACAGGTAGTTGGAAGGTCTGTGTAAAAAGGCCTAGAGCTGAAGATCTTTGAACTTCTATCATTTTAGACGGGGTCTGCCGGGGCAGGCTCAGGATTGTGAGGTAAATGAACAGTCATGTGATGCATTTTGATTAGCGCGAAAAGGTAATCAAATTGTTTGTTACGACAATAAAACCCATCCCTGCAAAGGTGAAACAATTGATGACGTCAAAAAGAGGGAACTTTGCAGAGTGGGAAAACATACAGCAAGCTGAGAGGGAAAATGACGAAGTCACTCGCTACATTAAAACCGCCGTCATGGAAAATGAAATAGATGTTCTTGGTTGGTAGAATATGAACAAACGATCCTACCCAAAACTTGCAAAATTAGCCATATCAGTATGCACAGCAGTAGCAGCAGCAGTGAAAAGATGATTAGCAATGAAAAGGGTGTTTAGTGCTGCTGCTGGACGCACCATCAATGAGCGCAGGACCGCTAAAGCCAATGGATTCAATAATGTTCCTCCACAAAAACACGTAGCCTAATCTTGGGGAGTAAAGGATTTTCAAATTAGAACCAAATACTAATTAAACCAAAAATACATAATGTAGACAGAGTATGTAGGCTAATGTTGGCATTATTCTTTTAATATTCACCGTCACCTTAAGGCCAGATTGTGAAGAGAAGTGGTGAAACAAATCCCGCAGAGCCTTTATCTTAATTTCGTTAAAATTTATTTGAATTAAATTGGTTTGGAAAGACTTAATTTTATTGGTGTGTTTGCCAATTTAAAGGCTAAGTGTGTGTACCTAGGCCTATTTAGAGTACTGAGATGTTACGATGTTACAGAGGACTTATTTTACTTTTTTGTTCCAACTTCTAAGTGGCCTATACGTTTGTTATGAATAAATGATGATAAAACCCATATATAAGGGCTCATTCTTGAAAAAAGGCAGAAGAGCTGAGTGCGTGTGCACATCTGAATAACTTCGGGCTGCAAACGGGTTCAGGCTTTAAAAAGCTATCAATCAAAATGTACTTGTCCAGCTCGGGCCCTATCTTTTACGACCCGATTACAGCTCTAAAAGGCCTGCCACCACAGCTAACATAACACATACATGCATACATACATTCATACTTGCATACATATATAGAGTCAATCAATATCAACAACATTTAGAGTTCACCAGATTTAATAATATAAAAATTAGTACTTCTCAGTACTTCCTCTACAGACATCAGTAATGTTGATGCAGTGTGTGTGTGTGTTTGTGTGTGGTTACCTTGAGCAGCCGGTGTATGTAGTCT
This sequence comes from Danio albolineatus, assembly GCA_903798035.1. Taxonomy (NCBI): domain Eukaryota; kingdom Metazoa; phylum Chordata; class Actinopteri; order Cypriniformes; family Danionidae; genus Danio; species Danio albolineatus. The sequence continues at coordinate 2,116,770 of CAIGQQ010030611.1, read as the reverse complement.
CTCTGCAGTCTCTCCTCCGCCTGTTTGAGTCCCAGCTGCTGATCAGAGGTCAGATTCGGCACCTCCACAACCTCCTCCACCCGCTGTCTGCCCGCCTCCACACCTGCGATTTAAAGGGCACATACATGACCCCTTTTTTATATTTAATATAAGTATTTTGTGTCAGCAGAATTTGTCTGTAAAGTTTCAGCTCAAAATACCCATCAGATTATTAATTATAGCTCTCTAAAGCTCTTCCATTATAGCTCTAAACAACTTTTTCCTGTTTTTTGCACTGGCCCTTTAAGAATAGTTTTAACCGCCCACCGTTCCCGTCAGCGTGCCTCAATCTCCGCCCTCGGCTGCGTCAGACACACAGACACAACAGGAACATATGTAAGGGAAGCAGATCTCACTACGTTTGAGAAAAACAACAGTAAGAACTTTACCAAAGACTGCTTAATGTGTTTAAGCAGCGCGCACACACACACACACACACACACACACACACACACAGACAGCGCACGCTTTTGCAAGCAAATGTGAAAGGATACAGCTTAATCTCCACTGCTGTATGGATATCTGTTATGTTAATGTACACAATAAACCTGATTTAATGTCAACAAACCGAGATTGAAGCGTCTTTTTTGCTGACACGCGGCTGTGGTGATGAAGTAAAGCTGAAGTGAATCTCTGTAGTTCATTACAAACATGCACTGTTTTAAACACGTGTTAAACTTAAACTCACTCTTGATCACATTCGATGGTGATTAATGACCTTCGCGAACTGAACAGACCTTTTATTCCCGGTTGCTTTGCGCACATCCTGTCTTGTTGATATGATTATACACATTACTACGGAGACATGTTAATACGCAGCTGTCAATCAATTCGGTGGGCGGGGGGACCTCCTAGGCACTCCTACGTCAAGTTGCGGTCGGTCTCAAAACCGCTCCAATTGATCCACCGTTTTTATGCTGTTAAATTGAAAAAAAAAAAGGACTGGGTGTGTTTATATCACCCCAAAATGACCGTCTATACACTATAACTACACATATGACTGTCCAAACAGCTTAAAAAGTAGATTTTTTATCAAAGGTGCCCTTTAAAGTATAAATGAAATCAAAACTAACGTATGGATTTTGTTAGTTCACATTGCTAATAATGTGGTGAACAATTAATCTGTGCGTGTCATTTAGAAAAAATAAAAATGTTTGCCCTTGTAATGTAAAATTGAGATCGGTAAACACACTTCCTGATCGTTTCCAGTTAAATTCTCACTCCGAGTTCAGCTGTCAATTCTTAGAGACTTAACTGAAAATTATTCCATCACTAACTGACTGACAAATAATGCCCAGATACCAGTAGACGGTAGGGCTTGCAGTCTAGTCAACTAGTTGAGCGATCGACTACTTCAACCACTAGTTGGCGCTCTCAGAAACAATCGACTACTCGAGCGTGCATTTATAAATGACATCAAAACAACAAACATATTCAACAAACACCACGATCCAAGGTTAAAGCTTCCAACTACAACTGAGGATTAAATTCAAGATTATTTACATCAACACCACAGGGAATCCTCTCCAATGGTAGTTATGTAATGGACATCGGTTTCCTCTACTATCCAAGCCAGCGAAATAATTTCTTGCTATCCCTACCACCGGCTCATGAAGTGAAAGAAATTTTCTTTGGCCGGCAACAACGTAACAAAGCAAAGAGCAAGCCTGCATCCCTCTCAGGTGGATGCGCTTGTATTTCAGAATGCAAACCAGCGATCCACGAGCTTTACCAAAGACTGTCTGTAGCCAGAGGACGAGAGCGGGATCGCTTGTGCTCTGTATAAAGTCGGATGAAGTAACATTCTATTCCTTATTTCTGTAAAAAAAACCAGGGTAAATATAAAATGAATAATATGCAAGATGCGCTATTTTTTCATGGTTGTGTTGTTGTTTTTTTTCTATGACTTTTAAATATAAAATACATTTTCTCATTCATTATGTCTGCATGTTAAAATATCAACCAGTCATTCGTTTGTTTACTGTGTCTACGCATATTTTATTTATTATTTTAATATATATTTTTTATTTATTTAAATAATTTACTTATAAATAGTTTATTTATGATTTATTTTCTGTTTGGGTGTAAGGCTATTGTCGCTTGTTGAACTATTTCTTTTCTGAACCAAAATAATTTTCATTCCTGTTATCACTGCTGGAAAATTAAATATTAGAGTTTTTTTTTTTTTTGTTGTATAACATACTTGCGCACATGGTCGTTTGCATAATCTTCATGCCGGTTGAAGTAATATATTCGTTAATTTGGTTATTTTAATAACTGTTGAAACCAGCAGATATTAAATGATTGAATGAGATTTAGCCTAGCGCAGAATAATTTTATTAATCTTTTAATTAGTTTTATAAATACTGCTTTATGAATATAGTTTTTAAGAAGCATTTTAGGTTTCGGGGGTGGCTACTTTTACTTTCTATAGCCTACATTAAATGTATATTTAAAACGTTATAATTATATAATAAATAAACGTAACAGCTTTTTTCTTTTTTCCCCTTAGTGTTATCAATATTATTTAGGTATTTTCAATTTCAGCTTTTTATTTATGCATTATTTTTTGATTTAGGCTATTCAGTTTTTTGCGGGTCAGCTGTATTGTTGACGAGAACTTGTTTTTGTCTTTCTGAACTGGTTTAAGTTATTGAGTTTCACTTAGTTCTTGAAAACATGTTAAAAGATAAAGTTACTTTAATAGCTTATTAAAGCATTAACCAACAGGATGAACATGCGTTCGCTTCACATATACAGGAGCTTATGACGCAGATGTTAAATTACAATGTTACGTGTAGCTTTTTATTTTTATTTTACTCTGTAACTTAAAGTAATATAAAGTTTTGTCAATTTATGTTAGGCCTATGAAATCGATAGATTCGGATATGAATTAATAAAACATGTATTAAGAAAGATTTCTTTGTGTCTTTTTAACTAGTAGCTCGAACCATGGGTAGTCGAGTAACTCAAGTATTGTTTTGAAAAGAAATCGATTAGCAGAAACCAGTAGTCGTGCAAGCCCAAGTAGACGGTGTATTTTCTCACCAAGTGTCTTGTCTATAGTGATGGTGTTGCTATTGTTGTGTGTTGAGCTTTCCTCTGCTGTTGCTCTTCCATCTTTGACCGGTCCGCTGTTCTTGACCGCTGTTTTGCTCTCTTGTGTTTGCTGACGGGTTTCAGTGGCCGAGGGTTTCCCTTTACCCCTTTCCCCAGAGTTAGTTCTGCCCGTCAGCCTGCGGGTTTTCCCCCTGGCCTGCTCCTGAGGGCTGTCGGTGCGCGTCCCGCTGCCCGGCACCTCTTCTTTCACCCTCGGGACGCCGTCTTTGCTTCGGTTGGGGGTTTTTGCGCTCTCCCTCTGGGGTTTGGAGGACGACACTTTGCCAGTGTTCGAGCGGGAAGGTTTGAATGCCTTCACCGGGCTTTTGGGGTCCTCCATGCCACTCCACTTCTCTCCCGATGAGACTGAAGAAAAGCCCAAAAGGCTCTGGGGTGAAGGTTTCTGGAATGGAAACACAGAATCAGATCTTTTAAAGTTAGTTACTGTAAGAAAAACAGTCGTCGTTAACATTCAACAACAACATCGCATAGTTTCACAATATCGTGCAGCCCAAATTCAAAGCATTTGGTGACACTGTATAAATATCACAATGCGGGTGTCAAAATTGTTTCTTCGGTGCACCACTATGCAGACAATTCCGTATCAGTTCAGTAATAGATCCTACTGAACTGACATAATTTATCTCATATGCGCTATATTGCAATAGCTTACTATGAGGAGGGAGGCGAGCGCAAGTACTTAAAACACTGCAACTACTTTAAACGCAAAAAAAACTCTGCACAATTCATTACATACGTGTTTGCTGGACAGTCTTTCTCTGACACTAAAGTTACAGCAGAAGCCCCCATTTCACTGCTATTGCGTAAATGAAAGTAAACTCAATTTCTGTCTCTCTCTGACTAATCATTTGACCTGCTGGCTTGAGGTAACTTTTCCTTTCGTCTTGGCTGTTACAGTGATACTTGTGGATCCAGATAAAAGAACTTGTCCGCAGAGTGAGTTTTCTCCTCAGCGTCTATCATGGATCAGCTGTGATCGCCAATGCCGTTTATCAGCATCACTCATCTGTGAACAGCGCCAGAGCCAAAATACAGCCTTTCTGTTGAGCGTGTGACCAATCATGGGGATGTAAGAACTTGCTCGACGACATTCAGAAAGCGAGCTGGATATTTACATTTGTTCATTTGCTATAATTGCTCATGTCATTCTGTGCATGTACTTGAGTTTTTTTTACAGTTCATATACGTGACTGCTTGTTTTCAAGGACAAAATTTTATTACAAATGATATATCAATTTAAATAGCCGATATTTATACATTTTAGGACAAGAATTCTTGTGATGTGAAATAAAATATAAAACTGTTTATGGAAAGCATCGTCAGTGCATTGTGATGCAGAGACATCTAGGGCTGGGTATCGACTTCGATACTTTTAAAGCACCGACCGAATCGTCTCGATACTATCGAGTATCGAAAAAATCATTTTCGTTCGGTACCAAATTTCGATACCCAAGGGTATAATCTTGTCAACGTCAGTGAGCTAGAAAACCTGCAGCATCCCTTACCATATGCCCGGATCAAATGCTGGTGATTAGCCTGAATCAGCCTGCTG
>CAIGQQ010030611.1:2108892-2111659 GCA_903798035.1 Danio albolineatus | reverse complement strand
CAGCAGGCTGATTCAGGCTAATCACCAGCATTTGATCCGGGCATATGTTAAGGGATGCCGCAGGTTTTCTAGCTCACTGACGTTGACAAGATTATACCCTTGGGTATCGAAATTTGGTACCGAACGAAAATGATTTTTTCGATACTCGATAGTATCGAGACGATTCGGTCGGTGCTTAAAAAGTATCGAAGTCGATACCCAGCCCTATGTGTTAGTAAAATAATTACAGTGTATAGACCATTTTGAGGGATGTAAACAATAACAATGGTCCTGACATATTTCCTGCTATACATTTTAAATCTCCATAACTTCTGAGAGTGCAAAAAGTTCCACATATTGCTAAATAATGTTATGATAGCTGTTGTAACATCAAGTTATGTTTGAATCGCCTCTTATTACAGATATGAAATAGTTTGACAACAAGCAGGAAATGTTTATGGGCCAATGACATCACCACGTTGAAATGGCCTATACAGTACACGCTGCAGAAATATGACAATGCATAACTTCTGAGAAGACAATCCCTACTAATATGGATCCAACATGCATTAACTACCATCCATCCATCAAGACTAAATATACACTAATGTGCGAATATAAAACCAACTTTACTTCAATAAGTCTTGCACAAACACACCTGAAACAGCTGTAAGTTATATTTTCATCAAATGAGCTCACAACTTTGCATGTTTAATTCAGCGAGTCAAAGTATCTCAATGGAATTAAACAGTTATTTGGTATTTTAATTTCAGTTTTGAGTGAATCATCAGAATTCACAGCTGACATTGCTTTCAGTTCAGTTGAAATGCAAGGTAGAGTTCAGCATCACGCTCTGACTTCTACAGGGCTCTTACACATTTTTAAAAGTCAAATTTAAGCTTGTTTTCAAGCACTTCCTGGTGCATTTTCAAACTTTTCCAACACTTTAAAAGTGTGGCAAATTAAATATTAACATACTTCAAACGCTACATTGTATGAGATGCTGTTTACTACTGTATTCTCAGGGTTTCTGCAGGTTTCATAAAGTCAAATTTAAGACCATTATATATTAAATTTCAGACTTACACAAGGCTAAACGTTGAGGATTTTTTCTATTTGACCAATTAAAACAAAAACATGTTATTGTAAGGAAGATAAACCACATAGGTAATAAATTGTTAATAAATAAAGTTTTGGTCAAACTTATATTGAGATGGAATGTTGGTAACTGGATGCATGTTAACCCGATACAGCATATCAAACGGAAATTGGAAAATTAAGACCTGTTTAAAACGATTTAAGACTTACAACACAATATTTCAGTGATTTTAACCTTCTATGGTTTGAGTGTCCACATACGAAGACAGCACATTTTAGCTCTTAAGTGGCTTTTTAAAATACTTTGAATGTTTTATATTTTGTAAAGACATACAGTGTCATCTTGCAACTGTTTTGCAGCATATGAAATGTACACTATTTTTGACTGTGTAAAATGGATGGTTCAAAAGAAGCTCTATTTTTAAAAAAAAAAAAATTATATGTTAAATAAGCATTTTAAAAAGGCATTTAAAAAGTGTTTTATGTAAATTCGGACCCCGAGTCCACATACATGGACATACTTTTTCTCTAAAAGTACATCGTATCAAAAGATGATACTTAGGTTTTATTCTAGTTAGGTTAAAATAAGCCCAAATTGCAAAGAGAAATAAAAAAATGCATGTAAAAAACACCTTGGGTCTTAAGAGGTTAAGACTTTAATACATAAAATACAGTTTTATGAAATTTAAGACATTAAGACCCTGCAGACACCCTGATTCTGTAGTACAGTATAGCATCCTAATAAACAGCATCCTAAAGTCCAACATTAACTTTCATAAATGTAATTATTTACTCGCATCTTAAACGTAAAAAGACAACCAGATTATGCTACAGCAACTCCAGATCTCATATTTTATAAGCATAAGCAAAACATTTATTTTATTTAAATTGTCAAGTTATTATGAAAGCAACACAATTACATTTTCAAACACTTTATCCAGAATCTAAGCACTTTTCAAAATACTAAAACACATTTTCATGGATTTCCAGCACATGTCAGAAACCGGTATACTGCATGTTTTAGTAAAATAATCAGTGTATACAGTACACACTGCAGAAATATGACAATGCATAACTTCTGAGAAGACAATTCCTGCTAACATGGATCCAAAATGCATTAACTACCATCCATCCATTAAGACTAATTATCAGAACACATATTAAAGAGTTATTTTTTTTTTTACATATGATATTTATATTGAATTCAAAACGTCATTAGTTTTAATTTCAGATGCACACATATCAAAATCTTCACCTGTTCGCTTTAACAAGTTTAATGACATGTAGGCCTGAACAAACAAAACAAGTCACACAGGAAACAACGCCATAAATTAAACTGCTAGCATTAATTAGCACACTAGCAGTGTGTACCTGCCCGTATAACATGTTTTGCGCGTTTTTAGCCATTTCTCATTTCCAAACACCACTACAAAAACATTGCATGTAACCTTGTCATGATCAAACACCAACAGTACAACAACACCTGAATAGTTACCAGCAGAACACGTTAATATGGAACAAACAAACACTTATAATCGCGTTTCATCCACAAAAGGTGTCATTTGATGCTAGTTCCCCAAAGCAAACTTTTGTCCATGTATTAGACTTAGCTCGCGGTTGCGCTGTAAACGCCTCGCGTAGCTTTACTCCGTTTGTTTAGTTTTTCTGTCTTACCTGGATTCGCTAATGT
>CAIGQQ010030611.1:2098892-2103892 GCA_903798035.1 Danio albolineatus | reverse complement strand
ATTGTTTTTGTTTATGTCCATCAATATGGTCTATATCAGTGGTTCTCAACTGGTTTGGCCACGGGACCCACATTTTTTCATGGTCATGAAGCCGTGACCCAAATTTTTGGGAACTGTAATATAATTTTAGGAATTATAATTAATTTGTATTTATTTGTTAACATACACAAGTAGTGACAGAAAAATCACGAGAAAATCAGCAAGACTTACAAATAAACATTATTTTATTGCTGACATTTAACAAAATGTATCAAATTATAGAAATATTACAAAGTAAAAACGACAAACACTGTAAACAGCGGTTAGGGTAAGGAAAGGCTGTTACCATGAACAAAACTGAACTGTTAATAAAACATGAACACTGATCCTGTTGAACAGAACAAACCAGCAAATTGTAAAATGATTAAAACATCCATAACCATTTTTACATCTAATATGACAGCAATTATTAACATACGTTTCACTTAACAGTAATTTGGGAAGATAATGAGATAACTGAGGATGTGCTTTACTGATGTGATAAGAGTTTCAAAGTCAGGGGTGATGGTAGACAGTGCTACCCGAAGATGATAGTTATATGCCCGTGCTCTATGTCCAACCTGTTCCTTTGCTTGGAGTCAAGCTGCACCAAGGAAGAGAAGCCACTTTCATACAAATACTAGTTCTGAATGGGATGGGTTTGATCGCACTCTCAGATCGCGAAAACTGGGAGAGGCTTACTTCACTGAATTTCTGTTTCATCGTCTTATCACATGAAAGCTCCACCAGCTGACTCTCTATGTTCCAAAGGGATCTTCCAAAGGGATCGGTTGTCGTGCGCGCATTTCACAATAAAAGTCCGGTATACGCAAAAAAAGTTAAAAATGAAACTTTTGTTGTTTTTTTGACCACACACTCCGCAACCCACTGAAAATGTGACCCACCAGTTGAGAAACACTGGTTTATATTTACTCACTCTTCGCTTGTCATCTATCTATCTATCTATCTATCTATCTATCTATCTATCTATCTATCTATCTATCTATCGTGATATTTTGTTGTTCTCTGATATTACAATCTAATTCCACAAGATGACTTGAGTCACTACAGGGAGTGCAGATTTATTAGGCAAGTTGTATTTTTGAGGATTAATTTTATTATTGAACAACAACCATGTTCTCAATGAACTCAAAAAACTCATTATTGTCAAAGCTGAATATTTTTGGAAGTAGTTTTTAGTTTGTCTTTAGTTTGAGCTGTTTTAGGAGGATATCTGTGTGTGCAGGTGACTATTACTGTGCAGAATTATTAGGCAACTTAGCAAAAAACAAATATATACCCATTTCAATGATTTATTTTCACCAGTGAAACCAATATAACATCTCAACATTCACAAATATACATTTCTGACATTCAAAAACAAAACAAAAACAAATCAGTGACCAATATAGCCACCTTTCTTTGCAAGGACACTCAAAAGCCTGCCATCCATAGATTCTGTCAGTGTTTTGATCTGTTGACCATTAACATTGCGTGCAGCAGCAACCACAGCCTCCCAGACACTGTTCAGAGAGGTGTACTGTTTTCCCTCCTTGGAAATCTCTCATTTGATGATGGACCACAGGTTCTCTATTGGGTTCAGATCAGGTGAACAAGGAGGCCATGTCATTAGTTTTTCTTCTTTTAGACCCTTTCTTGCCAGCCACGCTGTGGAGTACTCGGACGCTATGATGGAGCATTATCCTGCATGAAAATCATGTTTTTCTTGAAGGATGCAGACTTCTTCCTGTACCACTGCTTGAAGAAGGTGTCTTCCAGAAACTGGCAGTAGGACTGGGAGTTGAGCTTGACTCCATCCTCAACCCGAAAAGGCCCCACAAGCTCATCTTTGATGATGCCAGCCCAAACCAGTACTCCACCTCCACCTTGCTGGCGTCTGAGTCGGATGGAGCTCTCTGCCCTTTACCGATCCAGCCACGGGATCTTTGATTTTCTCAGTTCATGGGCAGTTATTTTGCTCCTTGGTTTTTCCACACGCTTCTTGCGACCCTGTTGACTATTTTGAATGAAGCGCTTGATTATTGGATGATCACGCTTCAGAAGCTTGGCAGTTTTAAGAGTGCTGCATCCCTCTGCAAGATATCTCACTATTTTTGACTTTTCGGAGCCTGTCAAGTCCTTCTTTTGACCCATTTTGCCAAAGGAAAGGAAGTTGCCTAATAATTCTGCACACCTGATATAGGGTGTTGATGTCATTACACCACACCCCTTCTCATTACAGAGATGCACATCACCTAATATGCTTCATTGGTAGTAGGCTTTCGAGCCTGTACAGCTTGGAGTAAGACAACATGCATAAAGAGGACGATGTGGTCAAAATACGCCTAATAATTCTGCACTCCCTGTATTAGGTGAGAATTCATCATTTTGGTGAATCCATCCATCCAGCTCTCTCTCTCTCTCTTCAATTCAATTCAATTCAATTCAATAGTTGCTTTATTGGCATGACAATAATTACAAATGTATTGCCAAAGCAGTTATAAAGTTTACAAAAATAAAAGAACATGCATATGTAATAATAATAAAAAAAACACAGTAAATAGTAGAAGAAAAAAAAATAAAGATATATACATATATTATTATCCAATATATCATATTGTTATCCAATATATCATATTGTTATTTAATATATCATATTATTATTTAGTATATTATATTATTATTTAATAAGTCATATCATTCATATGTATCATTTTATTATTCAGTATATCATATTATTATTTAATAAGTCATATCATTTATATGTATCATATTATTATTCAATATATAATATTATTTAATATATCATATTATTATTATTTTCTCTCTCTCTATATCTATCTATTTCATTACGACTTCACTTATGTTAATGTGTACTTGCACTCCTCCTATACACACTACTACTGTGCGTTTGAAAATACATACATTAGTATTAAACAGCTCTTTACATACAATTATTCATCCTCATTACTGCAGTAGTAGTGACCCACGGGTCAGCTCTGACACTGTATAATGAACACAAACATGAAGAGCTTTTATTAACAGAGAGCTTAATGGAGAATCTGTATCTGAAAGGCTGATATTATAGTTCAAGGGTTGATGGTCAATACAGCAATTTGCATTCAAACAAACAATCCAATATACAGCAAGTCATGTGTAGATTGGATTATCAATGAGAGAAGCGGAGCGTGGAAATCACGGGCAGATTGAGCTCCATTACTGACCTGAGAGCAGCTCTTAACTCATCTGACGCTCCTCCACTGACTCCCTCACGGCGCCTCTAATGGGTTCAGTCGGCTTTTAGAGCTTAACTGTGTTCATCGTCACACTGCTTTTAAAAGCCTTAGTATAATTCATCGACAGCTCTGATGTTAAAGAAAAGAACTAACTCAGTGTGCTGATTGCTCTTTCTTCAGAAATAATGTCTTCATTTATGGCAGTTTCTGTGAAAATAGTTTCAAATTCAACTATGTATCTTTTTTATTGTAAAATTGGACAGGAATTACAATTATTTACATGATTGATCAGTTCATCAAATTATCAGTTATCAGTGACCATAATCTTCAATCAATCAATCAATCAATCAATCAATCCATCCATCCATTTACCCATTTCTTTCCACCCACCCACTCATCCATCATCCATCCATCCATCCATTCCGCCCACCCACCTACATGTTTACCCATATATCTTTCAATCCATCCGTCCGTCCATCTATCTACCCCTGTCTGTCTATCTGTCTGTCTGTCTATCTAATGCTTTTTTCTGTCCATCTGTTCATCTATCATCCATTCATACATCCGTTGATCCACTTATCTATATATCATCCATCCATCTATCCATTCATCCATTCTGCCCACCCACCAACATGTTTACCCATATATCTTTCAATCCATCCGTCCGTCCGTCCACCCCTCTGTCTGCCTGTCTGTCTGTCTGTCTGTCTGTCTAGCTATCTAATGCTTTTATCTGTTCATCTATCATCCATTCATACATCCGTCTATTCACCTCTCTATATATCATCCATCCATCTATCCATTCATCCATCCACATAACTATCATCCTGTTTTGTTCATCTATCCATCATTCATTTACCCATCCATCCCTCCATCCATCTGTAGTCTATCTATCCACCTCCATGTTTACCTTCCATATATCCGTCCAGGCATCTAACTATTGTCCTTTTATCTGTCCATCTATTATTTAACTATCATCCACCCATTCATCCACGCATTTATCCATCCATCCATCCATCCATCCACCCATTTACCCATCCATTCATCCATCCATCCATCCATCCATCCATCCATCCATCCATCCATCCATCAATCTCTTTCCACCAACCCTTCCATCCATTTACCCATCTATCTTTCCACCCACTCACCCACCCATCCATCCATCCATCCATCCATCGATCCATGCATGCATGCATCCATCCATCCATCTTTCCACCCATCCATCCATCCATCCATCCATCCATCCATGCACCCACCTACATGTTTACCCATCTATCTTTCTATCCATCCATTTACCCATCTATCTTTCCATCCATCCATCCATCCGCCCGTCAGTCCGTCCGTCCCTCCAACCATCCATTTACCCATATATCTTTCTTTCCAACTATCCATTCATCCGTCCGTCCATCCATCCATCCATCCATCCATCCATCCATCCATCCATCCATTCATCCATCTACCCATCTATCTTTCCACCCATCCAGCCATCAACCCACCCACCCACCCACCCACTGACATGTTTACCCATTTATCTTTCCATCCATCCATCCATCTGCTCATTTACCCATATATCTTTTCATCCATCTATCCATCCAACCATACGCCCATCCATCTATCCATCCATCCAACCATACGTCCATCCATCAATCCATCCATCCACCCACCCACATGTTTACCCATCTATCTTTCTATCCATCCGTTTACCCATCTATCTTTCCATCCATCCATCCATCCATCCATCCATCC
>CAIGQQ010030611.1:2040279-2095408 GCA_903798035.1 Danio albolineatus | reverse complement strand
AGCGCATGTGTTTGGTCTAACGCCCTATTCACACGAGGCTTCAGCGTCAACGCTTGACAAAGGGCGTGTCTGAAGTTGGGGCTGACGCGATCGTCATAGCAGCGTCAGCCAATGAAAATACTCAACAATCGGCTACTGTCTGGGCTGGTGTATTTGCATACAGTGATCTGATTGGCTGATGCTTCCGTTGGCGCTTGAAAAGTTGAGAAAGTTCCAACTCCTGCAGCGAGCAACGCCGGTGAAGCAGCGCCGACGGATCCACAATGCAGTTCGCCAATGCCTGACGTCACCCATTCAAAGTGAATGGGAAGCGTTGACGCTGACGCCCCGTGTGAATGGGGCGTAAGGGGGGGAACCGGTGCACCTGGAGGAAACCCACACCAACATGGGGAGAACATGCAAACTCCACATAGAAATGTTAACTGGCCCAGCCGGGACTCGAACCAGGGACCTTCTTGTTGTGTGGCGACAATACAAACCACTGCGCCACCTTGTCTCAATGTCATTAAATACAAAATACCAAGTGTTTCCATTCAACTGAACACATACTGTTCACATGGCATGACATAAACAAACTGCTTGAGGAAGCTTTTAATTTTCCCACATGCTTTGCTCTCATGTAAACACTCATCAGTCTTTCTTCTAATTTCAGAGGCGTCTAGAAAAGAGCCGACCTGGAATTTCTGGAAGTACCTCATCGATACCGACGGCAAAGTTGTTGATGCTTGGGGTCCCGAAGTCTCTGTCAAAGAAATTCGCCCACGAATCACGGAGATGGTTCGGAAGTTGATCATCAAGAGGAAGGAAGAGCTGTAAAGATCATCTTCATCTGTGAACACTGTTGACACTCAGACCTCAGAAACAGATCTCTTTGAAGAAACACATGCTAATTTAGACCTCTTCAAACTGCGCAGTGTGAGATTATACCAGCACAGCTCACTTTAAATGTCACGTCGTGAAGTCTTCCTCTACTTTGTTGCATCAGATTTGTTCTCTTCACATGCTTATGAAGAGAAGCACTGAGAAATAAAGACCACTTTTATCAACAAACTGTCTTAATGATGGCGAAACAATGACAAATGAGCAATAGAATGAATGATTCTGGAGCTGAAATGTTTGTTTTTATGTACTCCAGCTAATGTTTTTACTTCTGTGATCTTTCTGAGAGGTTAAAATGGCTTCATTAAAGGTTTTTCATGTGTTTTCACTTATTATTCACTGATTTCACTTATTTTTCTGATGAAAATATGAACTGTGCTTACTTAAAATAGTCCAACAAGTAGCACAAATCGATTATTATAGACAGTAGCAGAGCCCCTTATATCCGATTGGCCACCATGGGTGCCACCCCAATATTTTATTTGCTGCTGGCAGTTCCTGACGCTGATTGACATCTCATTAGTCTAAAGAAGATTTTGAATTTTGCCGGCAACTCTCCAGCTATTTTTAGGGTGAGGTTTATTTAATTTCGACTAATTTCGAGAGGATCACGTGCTTATGATTGAACACAGCTGGTACCACATCAGCTCAGCATATTGCACCAATCAGACTAATCCTGACACACTATAAATGACCAGAGCTTTCTACTCCAGTCATCTTCGCCTTGAAGAATCCCCCTTCCACCCTAACTCCTCCCCTTCTCTGATAGGGCGACACAGTGGCCCAGTGGTTAGCACTGTTACCTCACAGCAAGAACGCCGCTGGTTCGGCCTCTCCCCGAGCCAGTCGGCGTTTCTGTGTGGAGTTTGCATGTTCTCCTCGTGTTCGCGTGGGTTTTCCCCGGGTTCTCCGGTTTCCTCCTACCATCCAAAAAACATACTACATAAGTAAATTGACTGCTTTAAATAGCATCTTAAGGCAACTCTAGTCAGATATATCTCAGCACGTTCACAAGCGGGGGGAGTTCTCGAGACTTACCTGAGCTCAAACTCTCCTCTCGCCATTTAAACGGGAAGGAGCCCCAGGCTCAAGGATATTCTGAGCTCAGGGCTCTCCCCCGGGACAGCATGCCAAATACGCTTTATTATCAGTCATCAGCTAAGTGTGGACTCTTGAAATCAATGACGAAGACAAGAGCATGGTTTCAAGTAAGACGAATAATAGTCCATCATAACATAATATTTGAAATACGTTTAATATTATAAGGTTTGTTTGCTGAGGAATGTTTCTTATCCGCTGTGTACGCTATCGAGGCACAGACGACATCAGTTAACTCAATGAGAGCTCTTAAGACAGTTAATGCTATACTTCATCTGTGCTAGTATTACATCAGTAGTGTAGTCCTAAAAAAAGTGGTGTACTATTACCCACCCAACGCAAAGTTTAAATAAATGTTGGCAAAGAAACGACCAAAGTCAATGTTTGTTTGATTTATGAGGCAATATATATTTAATATCAGTACCCAGCCAGCAATGACATGTGGGGCACAGATGGGTTAACCACGGGTTCCATGGGAACTGTGTGGGCATGGGCTTTGGCTGGGTGAAATCAGCGGGTCCCATGTAGGTTTTGTAGTATGAGTCCCACATAGGAAGCCCATATGAGCTGATTACATGGGCCCCCCATAAGGGACAGGCATGGGCCAAGTGGGCATGGGTTTGATCTGGGGACACATATACTGTATGGGTCTTGAATGGCATATTTATGGGCCGAGTGAGGAAACCCACGCAACCACGGGGAGAACATGCAAACTCCACACAGAAATGCCAACTGACCCAGCCGAGGCTCGAACCAGCGACCTTCTTGCTGTGAGGCGACCATGCTACTCACTACGCCACCATAGTGCCCCATAATCATTTAATTATATATATTTAAATTTATTTATTATGAACATCCTTTCAAATGTTTTTGTTAAAGGTCTGCAAGCTGAAATGCCTCTCTGTCTCTCTGAAGGCAGAATGTATTCAGAGTGAAATATTTTAACAAGAAATGTCCTCCAGTTTTTGTTTGTGCAGAGATTTTGAGGACAGAACATCTTTTGTACAGTTTCTTCATAGACGTGTTCTCTAAATCTTAAAGTGCTCATTGTGACACTTCAGTTTTTGAACATTTTATTAGTTTAAATGTCTTGAAGTGTGTACAGGGCTCCTACAAAGCAAACAAAGAACAACTAAAGAAATTAATTACGTCAAATAAGCATGGAACATATGTGTGGTGCTCATATTGTCCTCACAAAATAAGTCTAGTTAAGATAATTCTGTCATTTGCTCTTCAAAGCTTGCTTTTTATTTATTTATATATTTATTTTTTTTAATATTAACAAGTGAACTGAAAAGGCTGTATGAACAGTACAAAAACTCAGAATGAGATACTTGCCATACACATGCCTGTCAACCCTCCCGTTTTTCCCGGGATTCTCCCGTATTTTACAGCTCTATCCCGCTATCATCCCATAAAGGTGTTTTCCCCATATTTCTCCTGTATCTCCAGTCTTTCTCTGAAGGGTGGCAATAAACATTAAAGAGCCCATATGGTGGGTTGAGAACGGTTAAATTTCACTTTTTGAAGTCCCAAACAACAGGATGATATGTATGCAAGGTTAAAAAACACTTTCGATGTCTTATAATATCTATTTATTTTACCTTATTTTCCCACCGACTCCCATATGAATCGTCTGAGCGAGTCTTTTTCCCCAAGCACCTCCTTTCCGTGACGCTACCACGTCACGTCACCACGTCACGTCCGTGTCAGCAGCCCAATGCCAGAACATATTGAAAAACATTACTGCAGTTGTACAACAGCGTATTGCTATATTCTTCATCATAAAAACAAATATTCAGTAATAATTAACACTTCATGGACTATTGTAAGCCAACAAATAGTTACATTCGGCAGTAAGCTAAATGGCTACCGCTACATGCTGCACGGAGCAAACACAATACAGACAACTACATCCATATTTACCTTGTTACAGTCAACACGACTGGAAGAACACGCTGGTCCAAATAAACTGGGTATTGATCCATCCTTTAACAACAACCGTGCAACAAATCCCACGTCGTAAGCGTGTAGATTCGTGTAGCTCTCTTCAGAGAGATGACGTGAACACAGCACCGTGTTGGGGATGTAATTCTCAGGTATTTTACGAAAAAAACCTCAACCACTCCAGGTAGGGAAAAGAGATTTCCAGGTAGGGAAAATAACACAGCTTTTCCCTCGCACTTCAGAGCATAGCGTCTGCGGGACATGATTTAACCGGAATGCAGATAAGTTTAGTAAAGTTAGCAGCAGTCGTGTTTTCCGGATCAATAACTCATGACCGAAACATTGTTCCTACACAAATAGCACCTCTTTTCAACCGTCGCAATGTATACAATCACCTACAACCTTATTTTCCTAAAAATGAGCTTCGCCTACGCGCTGGACGCATTATATTAAACTCTGTGTGCAGGCAACAGAGACCGATCCTTAGGGACCGTCTACAAAGAGCAAAACGCGAAAACCAATACTACCAAAGCTGTCAATAACTTCTCTCTAAATCTTTATACTGCCATCAAACAGAATAAAGATTTACTTAGATATTACTCAGATCACACGTCACTGCTGTCCCGCTGGTTATGCTACAACACTTACTGCAATACAGTGCTTGTCGTCTTCCACTTTTCCTTCCTATCTGTGGGCGGGGCCGGGCAGTTCAAATTTCCCGGGTCTGCGCGCGCAACTATTATGTTTCGCGTTGACGTCAAGCCGAAACGGCTAAAGACTCGTTCTAATAACGATTCATTTAAACAACAATGAGTCGACTCTTTTATATATGAATCAATCGTTTTAAACACTTTGCACTTTTAGATTTAAGCCTTAGCTGGACATTTCACTTTACTTAGAGCTGTGTAACACACTGCATGGAAGGTCATTTTCAAAAATCCATAATATGGGCTCTTTAAAGAGCTGATCCTCCCTATACGCAACCCATACCGCCGAACAACCAGGGGCCGCCTCTTGCTCTTAAATGAGAATCAGTTCTGTGCTTTAGTTTTATTTAGGCATGAAACACTTTGAAATAAATATAAAAACAGGGGGGTTCCCTTTCCTTTTCATTACAGGTGCCGTCGCTCCTCCTATGCAATCCTCAAAAGAGCCATAAAGCGGTCCGTGATTGTCAGCTGACGCGCTCCATAGTGATAAATAGACACTGTTTCCCAAACGGATTCTGTACATGCAATTTGGGGGTAGCGAAAGTCTGGGTTTTGGGTGCGTGCTTGAACAGACATATACACATAATTAATAATAACGTCTAAAGATGTTGATCTTGATGGTTTTTTTATTCAAACACAACTAATTTTGTCCTAAATGAGCATAAAACGTTAGGAAAGCAATCGAATGCTTTCAGTATAATGTTGTGAAACCTGTTATTTAATGTAATCAAACAAAAAAATCTAAATAAATGAGATTCATTCATTGCCCTTTATTCAGAATGTGTGAGTTATACTGTGAAGAAAAAAATTCATGAGATTTGATAATTGATTACATTTTTTTATAATAGCTCATTTTAATAAGCTGAACTGTTATGTATATATATATATATATATATACACACTGTAAATATGTTTTAAGTGAAGTTTATTTATAAAGTAATTTCGAGGGGAACACACGCTTATGATTGATAGCAGCTGGTCCTCATTAGCTAACGCACGATTCCCCAATCAGACGATTCCTAAATCACAATAAATCACCAGAGTATCTTACCTTAGCCATCTTCGTCTTGAAGAATCCCCCCTTCCACCCCTACTCCTCCCCTTTCCTTATCAGGGCGGCACAGAGGCCCAGTGGTTAGCACCATTGCCTCACAGCAAGAATGTCACTGGTTCAGATCTTCCCTGGCCAACTCGGCATTCCGGTGTGGAGTTTGCATGTTCTCCCTGTGTTTGCGTGGGTTTTCCCCGGGCATTCTGGTTTCCTCCCACAGACCAAAAACATGCAACATAAGTAAATTGACAAACTAAATCGACATCATAGATAAGCGTAGAATTCAACATACACTTTCCAGAGCAATTCATAATCTACATTCGCCAAGCGGGGGAGTTCTCGAGACCTACCTGAACTCAGACTCTCCTCTCGCCCTGCAATGGGGCGGAGCCTCGGGCTCGAGGACCCCACAAGCTCAGGGCTCTCTCCCGGGACAGCATGTCAAACACGCTTTATAATCAATCATCAGCAAGGGCGAACTCTTGAATATGTATATGAATGAGTTCAGATGTTCGTATATCGCATCTTTTGTAGTTTGCGCAAGTTCATTATTTCTAATGGAGGTGCGCGGCTTCCGTCCAGACGCACCCAGTTGAATGAATGCCATGAGCACACCATGAGTCACGTGACAAGAACTGACTGATCAGCTTCAACCTGTATGGAATGTACACATTTTGGTCGACTAATTATCTCAGACAAACACAGAACACCCAAACACAGCAGAGCTTTGTAATTTTCTCCATAAATATAACTTGTATCAGAGCTGCAGCAATGTTTTGTCAACTTGTCATCATCTAAGAAAACGGTTGATATCAAACCCTCCCTCTCCGGTCTGCGGTAAAATTGTCACGCTTTGACCGGTCCACAGTGATAAAAAAGTTGGGGACCACTGCATTCGGGGACTGCATAAAAGGACAGTAAAAAAACAAGTGTCATGGTTTAGTCTTTGTTAGGATCATCACAAATGATATTTTTAATAGATTTTCATATTTAAGTTTGTAATGTAAAAACATACAAAGATGAGAAAAGACGATAAAAGTACACAAAATAAACAAATGGGTAATTACATTGTATTTGAGGCAAAAAATTAAATGTAAAATAAATATAATATTAATAATAATAATAATAATAAATAGAAATACATTTATTAAAGAGCCCCTATTATGTTTTTTTAAATGAGCTTGCATGTAGTGTGTGACAGCTCTAAGTGAAGTGAAATGTCCAGCTAAGGCTTAAATCTGAAAGTGCACAGTGTTTAAAACTATTGATTCATCTATAAAAGAGTCGACTCATAGTTCCTCAAACGAATCGCCGTGATTACGAGTCTTTGCTTCTGAAATCTACACGCTTACAATGGAGGATTCGTCGAACGTTTGCTAAAGGAAGGATCAGTAAAGACTATTGATGTATGCAGGGGCGGACTGGCCATAGGGAGCAACGGGACATTTCCCGGTGGCCTGATTGTGAATCTGGCCTGTTATCCAACAAGTGTGAGTGCGTGTGATTAAAACGGTTGCCTCGTTGTTTTCTTTAGCTTGTAAATGATGCATTTAATTGTGTTTTGAAACTTGTAACCACTTGTAGTTTATCTGGTTAACTTGTATTCTCATATCACGTCTAAAAGCACGTTGCAAACGCGACACGTGCCGCTTTGTTTACGGATTAAAATGCGTTTGTGAACTCGTGTTCCTCTGCTGTTTGTCGTTGCTATGGCTACATCAGCTCTCCTACACACATCAGCGGTCCTGTTTCATAATGGTTCAGCTTTTGTCACTGTGTGCATTAATACTGCATGTGTGTCGCTGTTTTTACTTCTGGTTAAGAATAGAGTAATATGCTGGGAGATCGGGGGTTAGTTTCGGGGGTGAGGTGTCTGAAATACGGGCGACTCCCGATGAAAACGAGTGTTAGCAGATTAGCTCAAGCACACGCTATGACTACTTCAATGTTGATAATCCGTGGTGGGCATTCTCTCGCGCTAAATGAAGTCGACCAATCGCAACAGAGTCATCGGTCCAATCAGCGGAGTTTAGCATCGCGCTAGGGAGGGGTTTCGGAACAAATGAATCACTAAACGATTCATATAAGAGTCGCTGGGATGATGAGGTAAAAATAAATGCATATTATAAGACAATGAAAGTGTTTTTTGACCATGCATGCATATTAGCCTGCTGTTGGAGACCCCCAAAACCATAATATGACCCTTTTTAATGTATAATAAGGGCTCTTTAACAAATAACTAGTAAAAATTCACAAGCACCATGTAAGCGAAATTGGTCACATGACTAAATCATTGTTTTCGAAAGCCTCCAATTCACAGTCCTCACGGCAACACCAAAGCAATGTCAAATTAACTTAAGACAGCGTTTTCAAACAGATTTCATGGGCGCAGTGGGTAGCACAATCACCTCAAGAAGCAAGAAGGTCAATAGTATCTGGATGCAGCCTCTATGATGCAAGCTGAGATTGCATCACTCAGCGATGCAATGTCAGACACGATAAACTCAATGGAGTGAGTGACGTCACTGTGACAGGTAGGGTTAGGGGTGGGGTTAGGTGAGCCCATTTAAAAGCATTGGATGCAGCTCAGATTGCACTGAACTAGGTCTGTATCCAGACCCCTCTCAAAAAGGTCTCTGGTTCGAGCCCCGGCTGGGTCAGTTGGCATTTCTGTGTGGAGTGTGCATGTTCTCCCTGTGTTCGCGTGGGTGCTCCGGTTTCCCCCACAGTCCAAACACATGCTCTATACCATAGAACAGTGTTTCTCAACTGGTGGGTCGCGACCCACAAGTGGGTCGCAGGAACATTTTCAGTGAGTGACAACAAAAGTAAAATTTTTTACTTGTTTTGCGTATACCGGACTTTTATTTTGAAATGCGCGCACGATAACCGACCCCTTTGGAATCGACGTGGAAAGCGTCACGTTGCCGAGCAAAATAGAGAGTCAGCTGGTGGAGCTGTCATGTGATAAAAAGCTGAAACAGAAATTCAGTGAAGTAAGCCTCTCCCAGTGTTCGCGATCTGAGAGTGCGATCAATCCCATCCCATTCAGAACTACGTATTTGTATGAAAGTGGCTTCTCTTCCTTGGTGCAGCTTGAGTCAAAGCAAAGGAACAGGTTGGACATAGAGCACGATCTTCGGGTAGCACTGTCTACCATCACTCCTGACTTTGAAACTCTTATCACATCAGTAAAGCACATCCTAAGTTATCTCATTATCCTCCCAAATTACTATTAAGTGAAACGTGTTTATAATTGCTGTCATATTAGATGTAAAAATGGTTATGGATGTTTTAATCATTTTACAATTTGCTGGTTTGTTCTGTTCAACAGGATCAGTGTTCATGTTTTATTAACAGTTCAGTTTTGTTTATGGTAACAGCCTTTCCTTCCCCTAACCGCTGTTTACAGTGTTTGTCGTTTTTACTTTGTAATATTTCTATAATTTGATACATTTTGTTAAATGTCAGCAATAAAATATTGTTAATTTGTAAGTCTTGCTGATTTTCTCATGATTTTTCTGTCACTACTTGTGTATGTTAACAAATAAATACAAATTAATTATAATTCCTAAAATTATATTACAGTTCCTAAAAATGTGGGTCGCGGCTTGATGACCATGTAAAAATGTGGGTCCCGTGGCCAAACCAGTTGAGAACCACTGCTCTAGACTTTACACTGAATGCTTTTTTTTTTGGTTACTGGCCAATATTTAAAATACATTTAATATAAAGTCTTTCATACTTTACGTCGTTAATTGGATGCTAAATTAACATTTTCCTTAGACACTGGCTAGTCATTGAATTTTGGTCAACTGACATCACACCCTAAATCTAACCTAATATTAACATCTTATGATATTGTAAAAATGTGGGTCCCGTGGCCAAACCAGTTGAGAACCACTGCCATAGAACATATGCTGGATAAGTTGGCGGTTCATTCTGCTGTGGCGACCCCAGATTTATAAAGCGACTAAGCCGAAAAGAAAATGAATGAATGACCTCTGTATCGGTGTGAACGGAAGGTCGAAATGGAGAGAAAAATATGTGTTTTTTTATAAACGAAAACTTATTAGGGTGGACATGGCCTAAAAGCATGCAACACACCATAACAAATGCAAAGTAGCATGCTTTATGAAAGAAAATAGGCAGTAAATATAAAAGCCACACATCAACACGACAAGGAGAAAGACCCTATGGAAACCCACAGCCATTTCAATTAAATTCAGCAGCCTGAAGGTTCATGAGGATGATCTGGATGGAATTTCAGATCAGATTTCACTCTTTTCCAGGTTAAAAGCTCCTCAATCTTCAGCCTGAAGCAGCGATTGTAATATCCCTCATCAACAAACACGGCATGGCTGCTGTCTCATTATGCATAATCATAATTCAAGACCTTTCTGATTCACCAACATCACTGTCAGAATATCAAGCAGCTCAAACCTTTCTTTAAACAACCCAGTGTTCAGAAATGTGTGTTTAATGGCATGCTATGATGGAAGAGCTGTTCAAAGCACTTCATATATCGCAGATGCATATAATTAGTAGTATTTCTGCATAATTTGTTATAATTACGGCTTAATTAAAAAATGACACACAATTAAAATATCCCGTTTGGAAGGATCGCTCATTTAAGATTCTTACACTCACTGTCGCACTCGGTAAACAAGCTTTTATTGGGGGAGAAAATAGTCGTAGTTATGAAAATAAGACAATTAGGGGACAGTCAGAATTTTGAACAATATTATGAATAATAATAATAATAATAATAATAATAATAATAATTTTCCCAGAGATGGGTTGTGGCTGGAAAGGCATCCGCTGCGTAAAACAAATGCTGGATAAGTTGGCGGTTCAGTCCGCTGTGGCGACCCCGGATTAATAAAGGGACTAAGCCGAAAAGAAAATGAATGAATGAATGAATAATAATAATAACAATGATAATAATAATAATAATAAACAATTATAATAATAATAGTAAAAATAATAATCACCAACAATAATAATAATAATAAACAATAATAAGTAATAATAATAAACAATGATAATAATAATAATGATAATAATAATAATAATAAACAATAATAAATAACAATAATAATAATAATGAACAATGATAATAATAATATTGATAATAATAATAATTGAAAAAAAAAATAATTAACAACAACAACAAAAATAAACAATGATAATAATAACAATAATAATCAAATAATAATAATCAACAATAATAAATAATAATATTAATAATAATAATAATAATAATAATAATACTAAACAACAATAATAATATTTATGGTGATAATAATAATTAACAACAACAACAATAATAATAATAATAGAAAAAATTATAATCAACAACAACAATAATAATAAAAATAATAAAAATCAACAATAATAAACAACAACAACAACAACAACAACAACAATAATAATAACAATAATAATTGTTTCATTTATTCATTCATTTTTCCTCGGCTTAGCCCCTTTATTCATCAGGGGTCGCCACAGTGGAATGAACCGCCAACTTATCCAGCATATGTTTTACGCAGCGGATGCCCTTCCAGCTGCAACCCAGTACTGGGAAACACTCAAGCACTCTCATTTACATACACTACGGCCAATTTAGTTTATTCAATTCACCTATACCACACGTGTTTGGACGTGGTTATAATATAATACTATATAATAGTCCAGGATTGGCCAGCCCAGTCACCAGACATGAACATTATTGAGCATGTCTGGGGTAAGATGAACGAGGAGGCATTGAAGATGAATCCAAAGATTGGACTGCAGGAACGCTTTCTTCGCCATTCCAGATGACTTTATTAATAAGTGATTTGAGTCACTGCAGAGATGTGTGGATGCAGTCCTCCAAGCTCATGGGAGTCATAAACAATATTCATTCTGTTTCCACAGAAGCATGGCTTTATTTTCTATACTGGACATTATTTCTGTTAAGTGACAAGACTTTTGTCCAAGAAACGTCAGACCTTACTGTCCTAATAAAATTATTCAAAATCAAGACATGATCATATTTATTGTGGTTAAATAAGCGTAATCTAGAGGCCTTCGCCTTTCATGTAAGCCACTTCTGATACCAAATGATCAACTAGAAGTCGAGTTATTATTAGTTGTTTCTAAAACTTGGACAGGAGACAAGACTTTTGTCAGGTAGTGTGTGTAAAGAATAGAAAACAATTATAAAAAGCAATGAAATGAATGCAGAGATGCATAAATAAATGAAGAGCATGAATAAATATTAAGCACACGCAGATGAATCCCATCAGATTGTGTTCGTAAGGTGAAGTCAGAAGAAGGTGAATAAATCGTAAACAGTATTTGTTAACTTCACTGTAAAAAGACAGCGTTTGAGACGCTTCTCGTGGCAGTAAACAGGAGAAGTAGATTAAGACTCGTGGCTGTCAGAGGATTGTGAAACGGCTTTCATTTCCACCTTCAAAGCAAACGCATCGAGCACATCTGAGGAGTCTCTCAAGCACAGAAAAGTAGGATTTCAACTTTTACAGCAAACTACCGGCGTTCTTTTGTTTGTTAAAAAAAGCATGTCCACATTTCAGCAGCTCAGCTTCCTATAAGCTGTGATATTTTGTTTTATACACATTTTTGATGACAGAAATTAAACAGTCAAGCATATAAAACATCCCCGTAACACCTTTCCGTAGTTGTCACAGCATACTAACCAACACAGGCTCATCGTGGATACGTACCCCGGTCGTCATTTCTGGAGAACACGAACTATGTAGCCAGAGGTACATCTGGCTCTTTTGTATGGAAAACGAATGCTACGGGGCAGTCTGAATCAGGGTATCTTTTACCCATTCCATATTCGTTTTCCAACAAAATAAAGGAAAATTAAGAAAACTGACATTTTTAGGTTTTTCTTTTGCTCACAAAAAACAGAAAAACAAGATTTTGACTCGATTTTTTTTTTTAAATTTAGGGTAGAAAACGGAAAAAACGACTTTAAAATTCATTACACACATGTAGGCGGTGCTGAAACACCCATTTTCCTCTGTATTCAGCATTGGTATTTAGTGATGGGAAATTCGGATCATTTTACTGACTCGGATCTTTAAGTCTCGTTCATCGAGATGAACGAATCTTTTTTCGAGTCATTTCGTTCAATTTGCCAATATATTATTAAACTGTTACGAATGGCTTCCAAACACATGTACAACTAGCCCAAATGTTGATCACACTACAAACAAGTCATGAATAGAATGCTATAAGAGAAAATAATCATTCACTGTTTGCCTGCTCTTTTG
The DNA here is from genome assembly GCA_903798035.1 of Danio albolineatus. Lineage (NCBI taxonomy): Eukaryota > Metazoa > Chordata > Actinopteri > Cypriniformes > Danionidae > Danio > Danio albolineatus. Next base: position 2,082,434 of record CAIGQQ010030611.1, on the reverse strand, counting down.
TCTATGAAGATATTTTTGCCTCTTTGCTCAGCTCACCTCTTCATGTCTTCAAATTTCAGTGGTTCGTTCACATCACACGGACAGTCCATATAATCTCAACCAATGTACACAGTCTGAGCCAAAAGGAGCCATGACTAGTTCACCTTTCGAGTCTTCTGGTTCGTTCATCACGTGACAAAATGTAGAGACATGACTCAGACCGAGGACTCGGGAGGTGAACGGATCAAATCTCTTTCCGGCTCTAAATGTATATGATTGGCTTCTGTGTCTTTCACGTGTTGAACGACTCGGACCGAGGACTCGGGGGGTGAACGGATCAAATCTCTTTCTGGCTCTAAACGCATATGATTGGCTTTTGTCTTTCGCGTGATGAATGAATTAAAAGACTTAAAAAATGAACGAAACCTGCACATCTGTGCGCAATCTGCGCAGTCTGCGCATGCGCGGATGAACGAATCACTCCCTGAGAGGACTCGTCGTTCCCGAGTCATATTAAAGATTCGTTCAAAATGAACGAATCGTTCAAGAACGACCCATCACTATTGGTATTCTTGTATTCATTTTCATTTACAACCCCAAATCAGAAAAGGCTGGGACAGTATGGAAAACGCAAATAAAAGAGAAAGAAGTGGTATCCAAATTGACTTTAACTCGTATTTCATTGCAGACAATAGGAACACAAAATATTTCATGTTTTGTCTGCTCAACGTCAATTCACTTTCAAATATACATCCTTTCTGTCATTCAGACCTGCTACACATTCCAAAAAAGAAGTTGGAAAAGGAGCAAAGATGGGCCGAGGATCACCAGTTTGCTAACAAATATGTAAGAAAAATATTACAATGTTTAAAAACAATGTTGGCGCCACGGTGGTAAGGTGAGTAGCACGTTCGCCTCACAGCAAGAACGTCGCTAATTCGAGCCTCGGCTGGGTCAGTTGGCATTTCTCTGTGGAGTTTGCATGTTCGCGCCGCGCCATTCACGCAATTCAGGTCATTCGCGCCGCGCCTTTCGCGCATATCGCGCCGCAGGATGCCTATTCGCGCCTTTGCATTGACTTAACATGTAAATCACTCGCGCTTGACGCGTCTTTCGCGTCTGGTATGAATGCACCATCAGATCTTGTTGTCAGTAACATGAATTAAACACTTTTTTTTAATGCAGTGACAACAGAAGACGATATTTAACCTGAGGAAATTAATGTGAATTAATTTGATTATGAAGTAATTTGAAGTAATTACTTTTTCAAGTTATTTTTTAAAGCATTTTAGTGTTACTTAAAAAAAAAAAAAAACAGTAACAGCTCTGAAATCTGGAGCATAAGGCCCTAGTTTTCATGATTTTTTTGTGATTTTAAAAGATAAAAAATACTGATATTGCGGTGGTAATTCCTAGAAATTTGCGGACAATTTTGCGATTAAAAAAATACATTTAAATCATGATTCTTATCATCCCTATTATTAGCATAATGTTACAAAACAAGACACACCATTCTACATAATGTGGAAATAACCAACTAAACACATAATACCACTTGTAACATCCATGGCCGTTTAAAAAAAAAACATATAATAGAACTATAAAAAATGCAATAAAGTTAAAAACAGAACTCACCAAAAAATTTGCAGGTTAAATTGTTCTTCCGATTCGCTTCACCGCATCCAAAGTCTGATCGATCCCATGATTTTTTCACGTGAAGCAGCCGGTGAGCGCCAGCACACACACATATTATGTACATCTTGACATGCAAAAGTGTTCTTCCGTATGTTTTCATCAGTACTTATCCATCCAGAGAATCTGTAATGTTGTCAAATGTGTAAACGTTGAGTTGCAGTTCGTGCTTCTGCTTTTGGATGTCTCTGGGACAAAGCAGCTGCATCATGAAAATTAAAATACTCCTGCCTTAATTTGACCAGAATTTGACCCTGATTGAGGCACGTTGCGACAGGTTTGACTAGAGTTAGTGTAAATAGCACCTAGTGCACCTAATAGCACCTATTTACACCTAGTGCAAATAACTACTCCGTATATATAATTAGATCCTATTTACCATATTAGGTAGCCTACTATATCTACATCCCTTTATGACCACAGTGTCCCCATCTTCTGATGGCTTCTTCCAGCAGGATAACGCACCATGTCATAAAACGTGAATCATCTCAGACTGGTTTCTTGAACATGACAATGAGTTCACTGTACTCAAATGGCCTCTACAGTCACCAGATCTCAATCCAATAGAGCACCTTTTGGGATGCGCTGGAACGGGAGATTCACATCACGGATGTGCCGCCGACAAATCTGCAGCAACTGCGAGATGCTATCATGTCAATATGGACCAAAATCTATGCCACGAAGGATTACGGCAGTTCTGAAGGCAAAAGGGGGTCAACTTGGTACTAGTAAGGTGTACCTAATAAAGTGGCCGGTGAATGCATAGCACATGTCTTTGGAGCACCCAAAAGAAAACCCAAGCCAACACATGGAGGACATGCAAACTCCACACAGAAATGCCAACTAGCCCAGCCGGGACTTGAACCAGTGACATTCTTGCTGTGAAGCGACTGAGGCACTGTGCTTGTGGTCCGATTCTTGCCAAATTAATGCACTTAAAATATTAAAAGTACATGAAAAAAGTACTTTCATATTCAGATTAAAGTTACTAAAACGCTGGACTTCATACTTTTACTGCAGTAGTATTTTTTTAGGACATCTATTTTACTCAAGTACTCGATCTGTGTGCTTTATCCACCACAGTGTATACTATATTTTATAATAAATTGTGACTGAAATCGTCTTTTATTTCCACCTGATGCGGTGAACTTTCTGCGAACTTCAGATCTGCGCTCACAAGACGAGACAAGCTTTCATATTGAGAAGGGAATGATGTTTTTAAAGGCACGAGTAGCTCAAATGCCAGTAATAACAGCAGCCTTTGACGTATGATTTTGTGTGCTGCCGACAGAGAATTAATCACTGCAAACTCAATATGAACCCCAAATGAAACATCAGAGGTGATTCACCTGTGAAGTGTCCTTTCCGGGTGCATCGGAAACCCTGCAGCTTCGAGATTTCTGAGACACACACACACTCACTCACTCACACGACCATCAGTGGACGCAATATCGATTCTTTTATTTATTTGTTTGTTATTTATCTTATCTTGTCTTTTCAGAAGTGAAACGTTTTTTAAATGTATGCACATTTACAGTTGCTAGCACTGTCGCATCACAGCAAGAAGGTCGCTGGTTCAAGTCCCGGCTGGGTCAGTTGGCATTTCTGAGTGGAGTTTGCATGTTCTCCCTCTTGTTGGCGTGGGTTTCCTCCGGGTGCTCCGGTTTCCCCCACAGTCAAACACATGCGCTATAGGTGAATTAACTTAATAGGCTGTAGAGTATGAGCGTGTGTGTGAATGTGAGAGTGTATGGGTGTTTCCCAGTACTGGGTTGCAGCTGGAAAGGCATCCGCTGTGTAAAACCATAGACTGTAAAAGATATGGACGTAGTATCTGTGACGTCACCTTCAGGTTTCTAAAGAGCGCAATTGAAGCTACAAGTAGGCGTGGCCAACCGTTGCTATTTTGTTCGTGTGTCATCGCACCAACTGGGGCATACCAAACAAGGGCAAAGAGGCGGAGCATGAGCGGAGCTATAGACGCCTGCTTGCATTTTGCTTAGACTGGCTTTTCCTTGCGAGAAACTCTTAATACTTCATTACCTGCAACTCGTTTGTGTTCTGACCACATGTGCTTGGTTGTGTACTATATTAATAAAGTGTTTAGTCTTTTAAAAACACTGCTGTAATACACTGAGCCACTAAACATTGTTCTTATGGCGTTTTTCTACAGGAGGAATCTGCGAAGTACTAACAAATACTTCAGATATAGTCCGTGTTAGTAAATGTAAGGCTATTGATGAAATCCAGGCACATCACTGTATGACTGTTTTATAGCCTACAGCTAATCAATCAGTCAGATTCTGGACATTATATAACATTATAAACGATAAATGATCTTAAATAAAACACGTATATAAAAAAAAAAACATACACGTATATAATTTCCCTCACCTGGGAAACGGAGGCAACTTGAATGATTTGTGAGTACATATAAGTGCACACAGCATGTTATATTATCTGATGATTGTAGGAAATAATTCCAATCAGCACCTGACTGTGTAAAGCCGCATAAAACAATACAAAAATACAATGCATATGCAGAGATCAGCGGCTAATCAGCCGCAATGACATGACGGCGACCAGCGAGACCTAGCTGTCACTGAAGTGGCCACGTCCTTAATTATGCAGACTTAATATAACTTAATAAAAATGAACCGGATGAGTTATAAAGCATTCACCCACTCACAGTATTCATGAAGGGTAATATTAGCCATATGAACCAAAACCATCTTTTGTTGCAGGTTGTAAACGTGTTTTTATCAGCTGTAAAATTGGCTGATTTAGCATTGCAGTCAGTGAACATCTGGAGTTCCTGCAGCCAGCCCCCAAAGGCGAGTCGATGAATTGCAGTTTCAGCTACTTCCATATTGGCTTCATGAAGGGGAGCGGGAGGTTGCCGCTTATGCAAAACATATGCTGGAATAGTTGGCGGTTCATTCCACTGTGGCGACCCCTGATAAATAAAGGGACTAAGGCAAAGAATGATGATGATAATGATGATATTTCAGCAACCTTCTTGCTGAAAACTAACTACTGAGCCAGTGAGCACATGTCAGAAACTCAAATACTTTCAAAAAGTGTGAGAACACTGTGTTTAAGTGTGTTTTACTCAGGACTGGATGATTCTGCCCTGAAAACTGCCCGAGGCTGAGAATGGTTTTTCTTGCATTTCATTCCCTGATTCATTTCTCCCGGGACACACATGTAAATGTCCCATCTCTCGGTCCTATCACAGCTCCACACTCAACATATGCAATACATTCTCTTTGTAGCATTAGCCCCTTTCACACATACAGACCTTTCTGTATGTGTGAACAGGCTCTTTTTGAAAATACCGTTAAATTAATTCCGGCAATTTTCCAGAAAGAGAAGTTGTAACATTACCGGTAATTTGCCGGAGTGCTGCTGTGTGAAAGCAGAAGGAAAATTGCCGGGAAGAGTGTGTTCACGATTAGAACGCACTGACATGAGACGTCTACTCCAGCCAATCAGGTAACTCAGATGCAGTCACATCCGCGCTGTTTATTAAAATATAAGCCTATGAATATTTTTCCACACACAATCAGCTGCTAGATGTTAGTCAGGTGACGTTTCTATGTTCCTTCTTAATGCCAACTGTGGAAAAAAATATTGATAAAATGCTTGTGATAAACCGCTGTTTGTTTATCTTCAAGCTCTGCTTTAGTCGCTTGAGCGTGTGCACGTGAAGGAGCCGGTGAGCACCAGCACACACACATATCATGTACATCTCGACATGCAAAAGTGTTCCTCAATATGTTTTCATCAAAGTTGTTCACAATACTTCTCCATCCACAGAATCTGTAATGTAGCAAAATGTGCAAACATTTAGTTCTGTTTGTGGATGTCTCTGGGACAAAGCAGCTGCATGAATGCTAAAACTTTAAATAAAAGTGAAACCATAAACAAAACTCTGACCCTTTCAATGTTTACAAATAGCTCATTTTTGGTGAATGATGTCAGAATTTACCGGTATTTTCATCGATATCTCGCGGCAGATCGTAACTTTTTGATTTAGTGGCTAATTCGTATCAATTGGTACAATCTAATTCGTACAATTTAGTACAATTTGCACATCACCCAATGACGGTTGGGTTTAGGAGTGGGGTTAAGTGCCACGTCTCCTTTTTAAAGGGTCACGAAAGACCAAAACACATCTTTTGAGCGGTTGACAGTCGTATATGTGTCCCGCGCTGCTATAAACACTATTAGGACACGTATATTTGACTAAAAAGTGAAAATTTGTTGTTTTTGTGTTTTTCGAGCAAATTCGTTCTTCCGGTTTGAAACAAATCTTTGAAGCTGCATCACAGCGATTAGATACTTGCGTGTATTCTAGCGTTTAGAGTGGACGTCTGTACCTGCCAGTACATCGTGACGTCTCTGAGTGTGCAGCGTTAAATCATGAGATAGACTTGGTTCAAACCAATCAGCGCCCTCTATTGGTAGTGAGGCGCAACTTCATTAATATGCATGATAGCTGAGAAGACTGTTTGTACCTGTTACAGTGTTCAGACGGCAGAGAGACGCCATGTTGTGTTGACAAAACAAGTGGAAGAAGAAGAATTATTTAGAGACACAGGTCATCATGTTGTGTTTATGGGCTGCAACGAAGGTTTTGTTTTCATTTCCCGCCATGAGAGCGCAGCTGGACTCAGGTGTGGACTACGGTGCACGCCACAGAAATGCGTTTGTAAGGAACATCGTTTACCCGTGATCTGGAAATGGTCAAATTGGGATTTGCCGCTCATCTCCTTTTAAATAATACGCGGCTCCAGTTCATGTTGATTGTTCTGTCTCTACAGATTTGGTCAGTAAGCGATCAGTAGTGTTTGTTTGTTTATTCAGATGACAAAGTTAGTTCGTATCGTCAGCAAGTACTCTTTTAGTGTTTAAAGACAGACCTTAGTCAGAGTGATTAGAACTGTTACTGAGTTTACAGCACGCTAACATCACTACCATATTATAGACTGAAAGATCCGGTGTAAATGCTGCTCTCTGAGGGTAAACACCTCACTCAAACTTTTACAGTCGTGTAGGATTTTCGCCGCATTTTGTGACAGGATAGTCTACACACACACGGCTTTCTGATGCTACCTACTGAGTGCATCTAAGTTACCGAGAAATGTGAAGTTTTTTTTCTAACATACGCCGTGTGGTATGAAATACTCCATTAAAACACTCTTCCAGCAGTTTCTCGCATCTCGTTTGTCACGGGAGGCATGCTGGAAATGTTCCTGAATGAAAGCGAAAGTGCCAAACTGCAGTTAAACTCAACGAATCAATAATTTGGCAAATAATTTGATTACTGATGTCCATATAAACACAGTCACTGTCTTTCTTCCCCTGCGTCAGTGTGTTTGTTTTGTCTGTTTGAAAATCAGCGCGTACCCAAACTGGACCTCCCATTTTTATGCAAAACCTTCCCTCATTCCCTCCCCTGACACTCCCACCTAAACCGAGCTGGACACACCCACTTTACTGAGCTTTTCGAAACTAGAGGTGTGAAAACACCCCGCTGAGACTGGGCACTTTCGTGGCCCTTTAAAATTATACAATTTCACAAAATTTAACGAATTAGCCACTAAACTGACAAAACGTTAATACTCACGTTTTCTCATGAGATCAGGCTGGTATTTTGGAGCGGATGTGTGAACGGTCTTTTCACCAGTAAAGCCGTTCCGATATTTACCAATATCACTGTGTGAAAGGTGCTTTTGTCTCAAGAGCCCCCAGGTCTTAAAAGCGTTCTCTCACCGTGCAGAAGTAAGCATTTAGCCTTGTGTTTGGGCAATCTGTCACTGTTTTATAGAAAAATCAAAGTTCAGTCAGACAGAATTGAAATCCTCTCACCCATTCAGTGCTTCATGACAAGCTACAGCAGGTTTGACAGAAACATAAAAAGACTTGAAAGCTCTGACATTTCATGAACTAAATCTCTCTGCAGTTTCTCATGAAAAACTGACCGTAGAAGACCTGAAATGGGGCTCTTTATATGTTTGTTTCTAACACTTATGGATATTTTTCGGCACTACTTTTTTTATAGTGCTGAGTTGAAACACTTTATTTGACGAGGGTGTTCATAAGACCATCATGACACCTTTATAATCATGACTCATACCGTGAATTCATTCATTCATTCATTTTCTTGTCGGCTTAGTCCCTTTATTAATCCGGGGTCGCCACAGCGGAATCAACCGCCAACTTATCCAGCATATTTTTACGCAGCGGATGCCCTTCCAGCCGCAATCCATCTCTGGGAAACATCCATACACACACACTCATACACTACGGACAATTTAGCCTATCCAATTCACCTGTATCGCATGTCTTTGGACTTGTAGGGGAAACCGGAGCACCCGGAGGAAACCCACGCAACCACGGGGAGAACATGCAAACTCCACACAGAAATGCCAACTGACCCAGCCGGGGCTTGAACCAGCGACCTTCTTGCTGTGAGGCGAACGTGCTACTCACTACGCCACTGTGGCGCCCCCATACCGTGAATATGAAGGGGATTTTATATGTGCTAATGACAACTGCCATTTAGCGTCTTTCACTCACAACCTGTCAGTGTCGTCGTCACGGCAACTTGACATCACCAAGACAACCTTTCACAAGTCTTTCACACACATGACTGTCACGAGGCTGTTATGACTGTGTGAATATTTATTGAATAAGTGTCAATGCATTGTCAAATCATTTTACAACAGTGTCATTAATATTTAATGAAAATATTCACAGCGGTATGAACCACCAACTTAATCAGCATTAGTATTATGCAGCGGATGCCCTTCCAGCTGCAACCGATCACTGGGAAACATCCATACACACTCATTCACACACATACACTACAGACAATTTAGCTTACCCAATTCACCTGTACCGCATGTCTTTGGACTTGTGGGGGAAACCGGAGCACCCGGAGGAAACCCACGCCAACACTGGAAGAACATGCAAACTCCACACAGAAACGCCAACTGACCCAGCCGAGGCTCGAACCAGCGACCTTCTTGTTGTGAGGCGACAGCGCTACCCACTAGGCCACCGCGTCGCCCTAACTTATTATTATTATTATTATTGTGTTTATTATTATTACTTTTATATTTATTCATCATCATCATCATTATTAGAAATGTTTATTATTACAAAGATGAACTATTATTACAACTATTACTATATTTATTCACTATTATTATTAATGTTATTAACATAATGATGATGACTATTATTATTTTTTTAATGGTTATATATAATGTATTTATTTTTATGCTGATAAAAAAACCCTAATAATAAAAAAAAGATTTTTAACCCAGAATTGGGTCAAATATCGACAAAGCAAATTTTGGGTTGATTAAATTTATTCATTCATTTTCTTTTCGGCTTAGTCTCTTTATTAATCTGGGGTCGCCACAGCGGGATGAACCGCCAATTTATCCAGCATTTGTTTTACGCAGCGGATGCCCTTCCAGCTGCAACCCATCTCTGGGAACACTACGGACAATTTAGCTTACCCACTTCACCTATACCACATGTCTTTGGTGGGGGAAACCGGAGCACCCGGGGGAAACCCACGCGAACACGGGGAGAACATGCAAACTCCACACAGAAATGCCAACTGACCCAGCCGAGGCTCGAACCACCGACCTTCTTGCTGATAATAATCGTTATTATTATTATTATAATTATTATTATATTTTTATAATTATATATAATTTATTTATTTTTATGCTGATAAAAAACAAACTAAAAAAAATATTTTTAACCCAGCATTGGGTCAAATATCGACAAACCAAATTTTGGGTTAATTAATCTTCAATTAAATTGAAATGACACTTATTGACACAATGGCTGGAATTGTCCTTGTTTTGCCCAATGTTGGGTTATGATAACCCAGCAATTTCTGGAGAGTACAATTTTATTGATTCATTATTATTATAATCGTTTATTATAAAGATGAATTATTATTATTTCAATATTAGTATTATAAATGTTTATTATTACAAAGATTAACTATTATTATTATTATTATTATTATTATTATTAATATTATTATTATATTTATCATCAACATCATTATTATTATTATTATTATTATAAGTATCATAGCTATAATAATAATAGCAATAATAATAATAATAATTATTATTATTATTATTATTATTGTTATCATTATCATTATTATTATTATTATCATTATATTTTTATGGTTATATACAATGTATTTATTTTTATGCTGATTTTTTATTTTACCCAGCATTGGGTCAAACATCGAAAAACCAAATATTGGGTAAATTAATTTTCAATTAAATTTAAATGACACTTATTGACAGAACAGCTGGAATTGTCCTTGTTTTGCCCAATGTTGGGTTACGATAACCCAGCAATTTCTGGAGAGTACAATGTCATTGAATTATTTATTTTATTTCTTTAATTAATTTATGTTTTTAATTGTATAAAACAGTAACAAGCATTTCCAAAATCAGGCAAAGCAGTAAGAGTGGAGCTCTAAGATCAATCCTTAAATTGATCAAGCTTTAAAAAGTAAAGAAGAGAAGAACTTTCCAAAAGCCAAGCATTTATCTCAAGTCTTTCTGAACCCCCCAAACCCAAACATGCGTGACATCCTCATCCCTAACTTCAGCTTTTCAGAGGCAGTCAGGACTAAGTGACAGAAAGAAATCCAGACAATGATTGCTGGCGTGTTTGGATATAATATCGTCTGCCATCAGACCTCTGCTCAAACACTTCCTCTGCTCACTTCACAGTTTCTCAGACGTGCTCCGCATATTAAACACAAGGCTTGCTCACGCTGCTGTAAAGAGCAGAACTCGGGCTGAATGTCAGGACGAGACAAACACAACTAATAGAAATTCATGATGTGCATTTACTAAAGGTCTTTCAGTTTGGTATGCATGTGAGTCTGCTGAATGAGCACGCTATTATTTATGCCACTGCAGTCGTGAACTATGTACAGAATGTAGATTTTTTCCCACCAAAACTTGGCATGAAATCAAAGTTTACGCTTCTTATTTTATTATGTATATAGTAGAGCTTGTTATAACTGACGTGTCTGTGCACTTCATTAGTCTGTTAAAGTTCATTTGCCATCATAATCTATAATCAGATATCAGAACTTTCCCTCCCACTCCAAATTACTTTTCTTCACTTCGGCCATTTATATTGAAACTATCAGTCATTTAGGGCGGAGCTATCAGTCCTTAGGGTGGGACACTCAGTCACTTTGGGGACTGGATCATCAGTAATTTAGGGTGGGACTATCAGTCATTTAGGGCAGAGCTATCAGTAATTTAGGGCGGAGCTATCAGTCATTTAGGGGGGACTATCAGTCATTTAGGGTGGAGCCATCAGTAATTTAGTATGGGACTATCAGTAATTTAGGGTGGAGCTATCAGTAATTTAGGGCGGAGCTATCAGTAATTTAGGGTGGGACTATCAGTAATTTAGAGCGGAGCTATCAGTCATTTAAGGCAGAGCTATCAGTCATTTAGGGCGGAGCTATCAGTCATTTAGAGTGGAGCTATCAGTCATTTAAGGCGGAGCTATCAGTTATTTAGGGCGGAGCTATCAGTCATGTAAGGCGGAGCTATCAGTTATTTAGGTGGGACTATCAGTCATTTAGAAGGAGCTATCAGTAATTTAGTACGGGCCTACCAGTCATTTATGGTGGGACTATCAGTCATTTAAGGCGGAGCTATCAGTAATTTAGGGCGGAGCTATCAGTCATTTAGTACGAGACTATCAGTCATTAATGGTGGGACTATTAGTCATTTAGGGCGGAGCTATAAGTAATTTAGGGAGGGACTATCAGTCATTAAGGGCGGAGCTATCAGTAATTTAGTACGAGACTATCAGTCATTAACGGTGTGACTATTAGTCATTTAGGGCGGAGCTATAAGTAATTTATGGAGGGACTATCAGTCATTAAGGGCGGAGCTATCAGTAATTTAGGGAGGGACTATCAGTAATTTAGTACAAGACTATCAGTCATTTAGGGCGGAGCTATCAGTAATTTAAACCGGGACTATCAGTCATTTAGGGCAGAGCTATCAGTCATTTAGGGCGGAGCTATCAGTAATTTAGTATGGGACTATTAGTCATTTATGGTGGGACTATCAGTCATTTAGGGCAGAGCTATCAGTAATTTAGTATGGGACTATCAGTAATTTATGGTGGGACTATCAGTCATTTAGGGCGGAGCTATCAGTAAATTAGGGTGGGACTATCAGTCATTTAGGGCGGAGCTATCAGTCATTTATGGTGGGACTATCAGTCATTTAGGGCGGAGCTATCAGTCATTTAGGGCGGAACTATCAGTCATTTAGGGCGGAGCTATCAGTCATTTAGGGCGGAGCTATCAGTTATTTAGGATGGAGCTATCAGTCATTAAGGACAGGGTTATCAGCCATTTATGAGGGGACCATCAGTCATTTAGGGTGGAGCTATCAGTAATTTAGGGCAGGACTATCAGTCATTTAGGGCGGAGCTATCAGTCATTTACGGTTGGACTATTGGTAATTTAGGGTGGAGCTATCAGTCCTTTAGGGTGGGACTATCAGTCTCTAGGGTGGGACATTTCATTTGGGCCGGGATCATCAGTAATTTAGGGCGGAGTTATCAGTAATTTAGCACGGGACTATCAGTCATTTAGGGTGGGATCATCATACATTTAGGGTGGAGTTATCAGTCATTTAGGGCGGAGCTATCAGTCAGTTATTAAGGGATCATCAGTCATTTCGGGCAGGACTTTTAGTCATTTAGGGCAGAGCTGTTTTAAATTATAGGTTTATTAAAACCAAATTCTAGTTGAAAACATTAGTTAACCAAAGCAAAAGTTCCTTCTAACGTCTATAAGGAACAGTACAAAATAAAGAGCATAAAGTTTCCTCCAATGAAGTCAGAGTCAGGTCAAAAGTAGAGTGAAATGAATAGAATGAGACTTTACAATCTTCAAAATGAAATGAAATGGCTTCAGTGTTTTGCCAAAAATGAGCTGTCTAACCTTGAACGATGTTTAAACTCCGCACTAAAAGCACTGCTTAAAACACTGATGTGTCATATTAAATCAATAATTCGACTGCAGCAGCAGAAGTGCACGAAATCTGGGAAAATTGTAGACTTTCTCTAATAATTACAGTCTTCAAAACACAATGCTTTTGGAAAACGCTGCTGCTGTAAAAACATTAGCCAATCAAAACAAAAGGCCATTAACCTGAAGACTTAAAGAAACAGTGTCACATAAAAGTCATTTTTTTTTGCTTCAAATATGCTTCGTTTCCTTGAATAACCAATAATAATTATACACATTTTAGCACTTATGTGAAAAGCACTAAAAGGACTATTAGATGCAGTACACTGACTTGAAACTGAAATGAAACGGGGGCAAAAATACCTTTAATGGCTTCGCAGAGACGTGTTGATTCATGCCGTTTTCCCAGAAGCTCGAAGATTCTTGAGAGTCATACAGCGTATCGACATCCTACAGTACACAGAGTCATTGAAACAGATTGTGCATGGCCCATTTTAATTAGTTGTGCTCGTCATGTACATTAGGCAAATCCACATGAGCAAAAAAAATACAAAAGGCATCATGAAACCTTACAGAATAGTGCAGCTCAAAGCCAACATAAAGCCACTGAAGACAAACGTCACGGAGAAGTCGTTCAGAACGGACCGTCAGAGAGGCTTCTGAAACACAACAATCTGTAATAACTGTTTCCATCACAGCGTGTAGAAATGACATCAGGTGAAGCTAGCCGCCCTCAACTGTTTAACCTAATGACACATAACCAGCTGGCTTACATAGTAGGACTCAGTGCAGTTCGGCTCTCAGCGTAACACAATGGACATAACACGGGCTCATTGGAAATATGTGTTTCACCCGCTTCATCGAAACCACAGAAACGAACTTCAACATATAGCTTAAGTCTCTCCACTTATAGCTGTTCTTGGGATATTTAGAAACATAGAGATGTTGGTAGCACTTTATAATAACTACAGACTATGAATCATTTATTAAGCATTAGTAAATAGTGAATTCATTATTTGTTAAGCATTAACTCTGCATTTATAGGCGTTAGTAAGCAGTTTATACCTGCAGCTACAAATGCTCTATTCTTGACTTATAAGTACATTTATAGTGTGCTTAATAATTGTACTTTCATCATTTGTTACTGATTCATTTTTCATGACTAAATTAAGTATCGCATTATTTACAAACCATTTGTATTTAAGAGTAGTTTGTGGTTTTTAAGATCATTCATAATGAGTTAGTAAACAATTAATAACTATTAAAATTAACATTTATTTATTGTATTATTCAGGCATATATTAATAGTTACTATGTATGTTAAGCCACGGTGGCGTAGTGAGTAGCACGTTCGCCTCACAGCAAGAAGGTCGCTGGTTCGATCCCCGGCTGGGCCAGTTGGCATTTCTGTGTGGAGTTTGCATGTTCTCCCCGTGGTTGCGTGGGTTTCCTCCGGGTGCGCCTGTTTCCCCCACAGTCCAAAGACATGCGGTACAGGTGAATTGGGTAAGCTAAATCGTCCATAGTGTATGTGTGTGAATGAGAATGTATGGATGTGTTTCCCAGAGATGGGTTGTGGCTGGAAGGGCATCCGCTGTGTAAAACAAATGCTGGATAAGTTGGCGGTTCATTCCGCTGTGGTGACCCCGGATTAATAAAGGGACTAAGCCGAAAAGAAAATGAATGAATGAATGTATGTTAATGAATGCTTTATTAACTCAACTTCCTGCAGTTTTGTGACCTGATCTAAAGTGAGGACTATTCATGCTTTATAAATCCCTTATAAATGATTATTAAAGGCTTAATAGCAAATGAACAATAATCTTAGCAATCCTGTCTAAATAATAAAATGACTGTAAAGTTTACACATTGCTGAATAACAGGAGTGTCAAAATATAACATTAAATTGGATTAAAAAACAACAATATAATTTAACAATATATTATAATACAACATTTTAAAGTTATTTAGCGATGTTTAAACTGTACAGTAATTTTATTTTAGATAATATTGCAAAGATTTATTTTTCATTTGATACAGTTTCGTTTGTGGACAGCTGAAGTCAGAATTATTAGCCCCCTTTTAAATTTATTTTCTTTTTTTAAATGTTTCCCAAATGATGTTTAACAGAGCAAGGAAATTTTCACAGTATGTCTGATAATATTTTTACTTCTGGAGAAAGTCTTATTTGTTTTATTTTGGCTAGAATAAAAGCAGTTTTTAACTTTTTAAAGACCATTTTAAGGTCAAAACTATTAGCCCCTTTAAGCTATTTTTTTTTCGATAGTCTACAGAACAAACCATCATTATACAATATTAACCTGCCTAGTTAACCTAATCAACCTAGTTAAGCCAATTAAATAGAAATGAATAAAATCGTCTGTTCTTTTTTCCTGTTTAGAATAAAACTGAGCTTTTAATAATCATTTATAAGGGATTTATAAAGCATGAATAGTCCTCACTTTAGATCAGGTCACAAAACTGCAGGAAGTTGAGTTAATAAAGCATTTATTAACATACAGATTAACTATTAATATATGCCTGAGTAATGCAATATATAACTGTTGATTTGAATAGTTTATTAATCATTTACTAACTCATTCTGAATGATCGTTTAAAACCACAAACTACTCTTACATAACTGGTTTGTAAATAATGCGATACTTAATTTAGTCATGAAAAATGAATCAGTAACAAATGATGAAAGTACAATTATTAAGCACATTATAAATGTACTTATAAGTCAAGAATAGAGCATTTGTAGCTGCAGGTATAAACTGCTTACTAACGTTTAATAATGTAGAGTAAATGATTAACAAATAATGAATTCACTATTTGCTAATGCTT
Source organism: Danio albolineatus (assembly GCA_903798035.1). NCBI lineage: Eukaryota > Metazoa > Chordata > Actinopteri > Cypriniformes > Danionidae > Danio > Danio albolineatus. Next base: position 2,066,845 of record CAIGQQ010030611.1, on the reverse strand, counting down.
AATAAATGATTCATAGTGTGTAGTTATTATAAAGTGCTACCGAGATGTTTAATAAATATGAAAGACAAGCCATGTTATTTGATATGGTAAATGCCAAAAGGGTGATTTTGAGAATGTGGAAAAATGAATCTGTACCTAAATTTGGTATGTGGGGTAGAGATATCATAAACATGCTTGCTTTGGAGAGGTTGAGATATATCAATAATGACAAGTTGCAGATATTTGGTAAAACATGGGGACAGATATCAGAACACCGTAACGCATTGGAGGAAGTGCAAGCATGACCAATGACCCCTATTAATAACATAGTAATTAACAATTCAGTGTAATTGATATTCACTGTTCGTAATCTATAATGTTTTTAGTAATGTGCCCAAACTATTATTTTGACAATAAAACTAAAGTCAGGATAATGTATTTTTCAGTTTTTTCTGGAACAATGTTACTTTTTAAATGCTTTTATTTATGCATTACCTGACCAGCTAAATTATATTTTGCTTTCATGTGTTCTGTTGTTCGATTGTTCTGTCATTGGTTAGTTTATGTATTGTATTATTTTTTTTTTTAAATGTATGTATTATTATTATATATATTATATATAGGGGGGGGGGGGGGGTGGCATTGTGCCAAAACTATTTTTGAAATTATATTCATTAAAAGTTTCAAGTAATAAAAAAAATTAAATATTTTTGGTTAAAAATGTTTAGCGTGCATTCTATATGAATATAATGATTTATTTTATTAAATAATTAATTATACCACCCCTCGTTTGACCAGTAGATTGATCCATTGCTGGGTTACAGTTACATGTTCAAAGTGGAAAGAAGAGTGAAGAGACGTGGAGCGCAACACTGAAAACAAAAAAGAACAAACGATGTCTTAAAATGAAAATTGCCATGACAAATTGGATAATACGAGATTGGTAAGCTCAACCCTCACTATCATTACCATACTTTTAATCAACTTTTAATTAACTTTTTTAATCAACTTTTTTGGGAGTGAAGGGCGACATATCAATAATTATTCATTATCGCTACGCACCCAGTCACTGCATGGGCATTTACTTAACATAAATGCAGACGAGGTGGTTTTGTTCAGGCAGGGGAGTGTTCTATCAAAATCTGACTCCCCGGACAAATCTGACTCCCCTTCGGGCGCAAAACTTGAACCCGCATACCCCTCAGTAAATGTCCAGTTGCGCCCCTGGTTGAGCACCCCCTGCTGCTCTCACTAACACCACTTCCAGCAGCAACCATAGCTTTTTCATGTGGTCTCCCATCCATGTACTGACCGGCGCAGCCCTGTAAGCTTTAGTGGGCGACCATGTGAGAGTTGCAGAGAGCTAGCTGCTAGCAAAGAGCTATATCTAAGAGTATATAAGAATATACACATTTCGATAGACTAATTATCACAGACAAATACTAAACACCCAAACACCAAGTGCTTTGTAATTCTCTCCTTAAATAAAACTTGTATCAGAGCTGCAGCAATGTTTTGTCAGCTTCTCATCCTTTGAGAAAATGGTTGATGATTGCCTACGTATATAATGTAACTATGCCCACCCCCTTCTCTTGGTTCGCACTGACCGCTCCGCAGTGATGAAAAGGTTGGGGATCACTGCCCTAAGTAACATATTCCAGATTCACTGCTAAAATATAGACAGCATCCTCTAGTGGACCTTAAACATACAGCAAGCAATGTATTTTATGTTTCGCTAAAATGGCTGAGGCATGTATTTCCAATGAGCCTGGGCTGCGTTCACGCATTGTAATGCATATTCATGTAACCGCTACCTTGCAACATAAAGACAATGTCAACAATGGATATGTACTGCACATATACAAAACTTACAGAACTCTGTACGTAACACATATAAATCTTGAATCTTGCAAACGATTGATTCTGGCACTTTGGACTAACACAGAGCCACAGATAAGGCTTGTAAGACTTTAAAATGAAGCCAAAAAAAGATGCATAATCTTTCTGAAAAGCTTAAAAATGTACTTTTTTCACCTTATTTTTTGCAACCGCATCAAGAAAGTACACATCAAAACCCTGATTTTTTTAATATTAATCAATGAAGATAAAATGTAAACAAATATGCAACACAAAAAACAAACAAACAAACAATAAATAAAATAATAAATAAATATGTGAACAATTTAGTATATGAACTGGCTGGTTTGGACCTGATTTATTTTTACTGATACATTAATAATAATAAAAAAAAAATGGTTAGTTGTTTTATAACTTTGGTAACAAGCCTGAACTCCGCTTCACAAATAGTCAAAAGAAAGTAAAACAGGATTATTTGTCACTAATGCTATAAAACAAACAAACAAATACATGAATAAAAAACATAAATAATTAAACAAACAAACAAACAAACACATAAACAAACACACAAATAGATAAATAAAAAAGAAATAAATAAACAAACAAACACATAAATAAATCATTAAACAAATAAACAAATAAATAAAAAAAAACAAATAAACAAACAAATACATGAGTAAATAAACAAATAAATAAATTAATAAATTAACCAAATGAATACAAAAAATTAATTAAATTTAAATTAAATTAAATTAAATTAAACAAATACATAAATAAATATATAATTAAACAAATGACCAAATAAATACATAAATAAATAAATTAAACAAATAATTAATTAAATAATTAATCAAACAAACAAATAAACATTAATACGTAAACAAATAATTAAACAAACAAATAAGCAAACAAATAAATAAATACATAAAAAACGTGTAAATAAATAATAAAAAAACTAACAAATAAATACATAAATAAACTAATAAACAAACAAACAAACAAACAAATACATAAATAAATATATAAATAAACAAACAAATAATTAATCAAACAAATAAATAAATAAATAAAAAAACATAAAAAAGTAATGTCATTTCATTGATGTCAAAATGGTTATAAAACCTTACTTTTTTGTAAATCAAAGGGAAAAATTCAGCACAATCATGCATAAAATGTGTTAAAACATTAAATGCTTTGTTATAGGCCACTAAAAAAACTAAATCAACAATAGTTGTACATTTAATTTAAATATGAATCCGACAGATGTGCATGTCACAAGTTTGATTGTTTCATATCAAAAGGCTGTTGATGAACTAAGCTTTTTCTTAGAAGAATAAAAAATCTATATTTTTATAACTCTAGACACAAAGTTCAGTTGAAGTTTTAATCAGTCTCCTAATTATGTTGTAAACAAATCTGCTCATTATTAGACAATTTCATGAGAGAAAACATCAGCAGCCACAGGAATGAACAGAATCTGTGAAACCATTACATGCACGACTAATGGCCTACACATTTTAAGAGTGTAAATTGAGCATGAAGTAAACAGATATTAAATCTAACGTCGACATGATGTCAGTGTTGCATAATTATTTTATACAATAAAAAAAGTTCAATATTTTAACCAAAGTCGCTATATTGGGGAGCGTTTTATACTTTTATTGATCTGTTTTATATCCAGGGTTTCAACAACAATCCCATGACTTTTCCAGGACTTTCAAGTCAATTTTCATGACCTAATGTTTCATCTAATGTCTACATATACGTGGTAAATCATAAGAAATGTTTAAATTTATTACAGCATATCATAAAACATGCAATAGTTTCAATTTATTTGTATATCTTTGTCAAATAGATGATGCTTAGCACTAATAATGTGAGCGCATGTTTTTGGCCAAGCAAAGAAAAGAAGTAAAAACAACCAACCTTCATTCCAATATACAGATATTTGTCAAACTAATTTGAGATAATCTTAATAGTTTGTTGAACTAGTAATAGTAGGTTAAACTACTTAAATTATTAAGCCACGTTCATACTGCACTTTTCGCTCAATACTGATTTCATGCAGCCGCCTTTTTAAACAGCGAATTCAAGGCTGCAGTGGGAAGAAACCCGGAAGTATCACCTGAGTCACACAGGAATGTTGTGTACCTGGCTGTATATCTTATCAGTGAAGAGAAAGTGACACAAATTTATACTTTCACCGCCTTCTGAGTGACCCGAAGGTCCGTTCTGAATGAATAGTGACAATAAAAAAGGATATCAGACCTCATTTTCAGCTAAGTTAAGAAAAACGGCACTAGTTAGCTAACGTTTTCTTTCCCAAACACACCTTTTAGATGCCGTCTTTCAAACTCAAGTTAATTAACTGCTTCTTTCACTATATTAGACTCGCCGACATACAAAATTTCAGTTCTGAAATGTAAAAAATTTCCATTTCCCGTCAACATTTAAGGCACTGTTGATGGCGTTCTTAAACATCGCTGATTTGCCATTGTGTTTACGTATTCAACCGAAATTACTGTAATTGGCCGTGATGGTCATCAGTTCATCGGACTTCACTGATGTTCACCGAGTGCAAACACAGACGAGCGATCCGCTTGATGAATCAACTGATCTTCACGAATTTAGGACGATCCAGTGTCCGTGTATCTGTGTTCGCACTCGGTGAAGAGTGGTGAACTGATGACCTTCACGGCCAATCACAATCATTTCTGTTGAGCACTGGTGAAAACTGTCAAGTTAGCAGTGTTTCAGAACGCGCTCTGCGGCGCTTAAATGTTAGCAGGACATGGACGTTTTTAAAACTTCTGACAGAGACAACACAATTACAGACAACACAAGGGTGTGCTACAGGTGACTGCATTGTTTTATCACTCACCAGGTTACGTAGGCTGAAGCAGGGAAGCCCACTATGGTGTGAACTATAGTCTAGGAGGACACTTAAGCGTATTACTCTAAAAGTGATGTATTTTTTGATGCCTAATATGCTTTTATTATTTAAAATAAACTGAACTGAATGATATTAAAGTGATGTTTATATCATTTCTCCACTTTCAAATTGCGGCAACAGCTGGAGGTTTGTAGTACACAGCGTGTTGTTGCACTGTTAAGAGTGCTAATCCTATACTTCCAGGTTTCTTCCCACCGCAGCCTCGCTTTTGTGTTTTAAAATGGCGGCTGCGTGAAATAAGCGTATAGACATCCATTCATAGGTATGCCAATGCGGCAGACCAGAAACGCTAGCACTAGTTTCGCATTTCACTGCATAATAAAGTTCAACCATGGTGAATTCTTATCTGTGAAATCACATCAAGTGATCACGCGAGACAAATAGATCATTTAAAATAAGAAATTTAAAATATGGAGCAATCACTCACTTTATTAATGTCTAATTATATTGTTTAACCCAGCTTCTATTCGCATCGCCATACGACAGAATTTTCCAAGCGCAAGCTCTAGTGTGACCGCAGTTTAAGTCGCTTTGGACAAAAATGTCTGCTAACTGACTTAATGTAATTTCCATGACTTTTCCAAAACCTTTTGACCTTCCAGGCCTGGAAAATGCCATGTTGAAATCCCATGATTTTTCCAGGTTTTCCATGACCGTATGAACCCTGTATATCATGCTAATTTTAGCTGAACTTTTCTTTAGATTGATACTTTTGCTGGTTGTTTTAACTCTAACTCCAACTTAAGTGTCAAAGAGTCTTTAAAAAAATTGAGTACTAGAGATAACTTAGGTAAAAAATATGGCTTTTATATCTTCAAAATGAAATTAAATGGCTTCTGTTTTTGACAACAAAGATGTGCTCAAGATCTTATGTTTAAAATGTTAAGAAACCTGCAATACAGTTTAATAACCCTGATGTGTCATTTTAAATCGACAAATGTTCAGTAGAATGAGAGTAATACACGATAATAAAAGTTAATACTGTAAAAAAGTTGACTCAACTTAAAATTGTAAGGCATCTTGCTGCACAGCTTTCTTTTGAGTTGAACTTAACTTTTAATTCAAGTACTGCACTTGACTTGATAGGGCTGGGCGATGTTGACCTATTTGGCATTGTACAATGTCTAATGTGAAACATCGTGATGGACAACGGCATCATCATCATAAGCATCAGTGAATAATTATTTATGAATAATTGTTTAATTCATAACTGATTCATTATTTTTATCGTTCCAACTACCTGACCCGCATGGTCTTTGTTTTACCCATGACCAAATCATAAATAAATAAAGATTTCACCTAAATTATCACCTGTCAGTCACTTTTTCTGCGAGACTCGGGCATGAATAGGCAGAGTGATCTGTGTCGTTATAATGGCGTCGACAAACTTAGTTGGTAAAAGAGGTGCACAACCAACAGGAACCAACCAACAGTATCTGAGGTTTACGCTAACATTACTAAGTACAAGCGTGAAAGCGAAAGACTGAAGCAGTGTACTGACGCAGTGACATGATACTTAATAGATTGAAAAGACAGAAGAGTCGTTAGATAGAGACAAGATTAATTAAATATCATGTTTAACAACTATAGTGAGACGCAATAAACTGTCCAATGTGCACTTCTCTCTAAGGTTTTGTGCTTAAAGCACCCGCTGACTGCTTGGAGCTCAGATGTGTGCATATGCTAGAGCGCATGGCAGAGTGTGTGTGGTCACGTGACCGTTTTCAGCGGTATAGTGTGGACGGAGGGCTGTTCAGAAATGCTAGATGAAACATCAGTGTGGACGTGGATCGTTTTCATTCTAAAATGCCATTTTAAAACTAAGAAGTATTAGTGTAAACGGGGCCTGAGTGTGTTTTTTTTGCGAGAGGGTTGTTGCTGTGATGGGGGCAGGACGAGGATCGCGAAGCTGGCTCAGCATCGCGATGTCTATCGGCCATCGGCGATGGACGATGGCATCATCTATTGATCCAAACCTATGACTGGTCAAGTAAGTCAACTAAAAAAATGTCTGAAACAAGTTGCCTTACAGTACAATTTTAAGCTGTATTTTAAATTGTAAGTGTACCGTAATATGGTTTACATAAAGAAAGAATGAAAGAAAAGATTATTATTTATCATCCAGTCATACTGTAAAAAAAAATAAATAAATCTCTCAATATTCTCACATAACTTTGTTACGACAAATTACAGCAGCAGGACTTCACAAAATATGTGAAACATTTAAATGACTGACTGAAAACAAGTAAGAAGAGTCCAACTTGTTCCTTATTTTTTTAAAAAGTACCTTTAAATAAAATAAAGTCTCAAACAAATAAATGAAGGGCCGAATGTGCTGGTGCAATGGCTTTGTAAACTCTGTTTGACATATAAACATGAACGGCAGGACGACGCATTGTAATCTCAGGATTCAACACAATACTCTTTGGTTCAGCTGCGCAAACGCCAAAACCACTGCTTCGCCAACAAAACTAGAGCTCTTTAGATTATTATTGATCTACAGTGTCTTAAAGTATTGACTAATGCATTTATTTCCTTCAAAAAGCCCATTCAGAACAATGACACTATAATGTTGGGTCTGTTTACACCTCGTCACTTGATGTGTTTCTTCTGATATCGATCCGATTGTAAAATAAACACGTGCCAATGCACTCCAAGACAAATTCGAGATCAATCTGATTGCTCAAACCACATCAGGAGATGCTTTCCAGAAGAAATTGGACATGTCTAAATGCGTCGGGTTGTTGAAACCACATACGTAAATTTGACTCCTCATGTAATGTTAACATTTTTAAGACTTTGTTATTATTGTGAAGTTCTTAGCTCAGAAACCAGTTAAACACCACAGAAAACTTGTTATGTGCTATAATAGCCTATATAACAATATAAATGTGCTAATAAGAAACACAAAGTCAGATGAGAGTTTGGAATGTTTGTTTCATTTAACTCTATTTTTTTATCATTTCATTTAATTTCTGACTAGTCATTATTCATTAAATGATCAATTTAGAATGATTATTTAATATCAAATGGCAGCATTAACAACAAAGACTGCTCACGCAGCTCAGGATGCAGAGAAAATACCAGAAAACAGGCTATAACATATATATTTAGTCGAAGATTATGCTTGTTGACTAAGTAGATTATAGACAAATGATTGTAAACCACTTTCTTGCATGTATCTGTACGACAAAAATAGATGTACAGAGGTTAGACAATGAAAATGAAACACTGGCCAATTTAGTGTTGGAGGTTTGATGGGTTAATTTGAGCAGCCTAGTGGCCTGTCTTCATTGATCTCACGCTCCGCCAGAAAGAGTGTGAATTAAAGCTTTAATTAGAGGAGTAATAGCACAGTTTTGCTTAAAATACCACAATGCACACATCATTATGTGTGACCTATAGAGTTCAGAAGAGGTCAAATTGTTTGTGTGCATCTTGTTGGTGCATCTATGACCAAGACACCAAGTCTTTGTGATTAATCAAGAGCCAAGGTATCCAGAGTAATGTCAGAAAACCACCAAGAAGAAGAAGCACTTGAGGAGTAACTGTGGATGCAAGAGAATCAATGCTGTCCAACTCTCCTGTTCCCACCAAACTGTTAGTCAGGAGCTCCACAGGGTGAATATACATGGCCGGGCTGCTATAGACAAACCTTTGGTCACTCGTGCCAATGGCAAACATCGATTTCAATGGTGCCTGTGGACAACGTGAAACATGCATTGTTCTGTGATGTGTCCACTTTTACTGTCTCTACCACATCCAGGAGAGTTATGGTGTGGAGAAGCCCCAAAGAAGTGTAGCACACAGACTGTCTTATGCCCAGAGTAAAGCATGGGGGTGGATCAGTGATGGACTGGGCTGCAATATCATAGCACTTCCTACTATGGAACTCTTCTGGACCATGTGCAGACAATGGTTCAAACGTTGTATCAGGATGATAATGCACCAATACACACAGAAAAACTGGTGACAGAGCGGTTTGATGAACATGAAAGTGAAGTTGAACATCTTCCATGGCCTGCACAGTGACCAGAACTGAATATTATTGAGTCACTTTAGTGTGTTTTGAAGGAGCGAATAAGGAAACTTTTTCCTCCACCAGCATCATGTAGTGACCTGGCCACTATTCTGCAGGAGGAATGGCTCAAAATCCCTCTGGCCACTGTGCAGGACTTGTATCTGCCATTCACAAGATGCTTCGACGCTCTATTGGCGGTAAAAGGAGGTCTTTGAACATACTAATGAATTATTGTGGACTAAAAACAGACGTTTGTTTCATTGTCAAACTCCTGTGGCTATTTTTAATCTAATGGCGGTAGTCACAGAACCAGCTGTGTGCTCTTACTAAGCCATAAGCTCAGACTAATTTTTCATTAGTCACTTATTATTTTAGTATATATAGTATCACAACATAAGACATTGTTACAAATCACATTAAACTCAAACCATTTATATTATTTTAATAAACAGGCGATCAGATGACTAATGGCTTTAATGAATGACTACTGGTCGACTAAGAAAATCTTAAGTTGGGGACAGCCCTCAATATTACCTGGCGTATTTAATCAATGTTTGGATATAGGCCCAATCCCAATTCTATTTTTGTACCCCTTCCCCTTGGCCCTTACAATCGAGGGTTAAGGGGAAGGGCTTCAAAACTTACCCCTAATAATTGGGACAGCACTTCAACACCTGCACACGTCATCATATGTCATCGCGATCTCTTGCTTCATATGAGATCAGACGATCACGACTGCTGGAGTTATTCCAGTTGTGTTGTTTTTTGGTGTTTATCTTCAGGAAGTCACTGAAGGTGTATATTATGTTATCATAACGATCTAATGTGGCGATAAGATCGGAACTGTACTGTGCATTTACTCCGTGGCCATATTCATCAATGTAAACACATGAAAACAACATTAACATTATAGCAGACACTGTAAAAAGCTCATTCCCAGACACTAGACATTACTGACAGGTATTCGAGTGTCATCGAGTGTCAGAATGTTTTGGGACTGCTGTACAGGAGTTATGATTATGGATTACAGATCGCGACATTTAGCGTTTTTTTTTTGCGTTTTTTTTTAAAGCATGACGGTAAAACACAAACGCGGTTATGAATATATTAAAACATGTTTGTTTGTCGTAAAAATTTGTAATAATGACAAAAAATACTAATTTGTGGATCTCCTTACTTCCGGGTTCAGCTATCTTGCCGCTGTAGCAGATGTATTCTGGGAAATTTTCTTACCCCTCCATTTTAAGTGTGGTCCTGAAAAATCTCCGTTCGAAGGGGTGTATACCCCTTGCCCTTAGCCTTACGCCTTCAAGCTAAAGAGAATTGGGACACCACTACCCCTTGACGTGAACGCGCAAAACGAGGGGTAGGGGGAAGGGGAAGGGCTAAGGGGTAGAATTGGGATTGGGCCATAGTGCAGGATTTGAAGATCAGAATCATATCCGTTTACCAGAGACACATTTATGTCGTCAAGCGTAAATGAGAACGTTTTCACAAGTCAGATCCGATCAGAGAAAACGCATGAAGTGAAAAGGTGTAAACAGACCCATTGAGGCAATTTAACTTCATTCAGTTCGTGCTACAGCATCCAAAATGTTATCCAAGTCACACCGCATATAAAACTGTCGATTTATCTGCAGGTCTTCATGACGGGCCCTCCACATTAACGGTGGTCACGGTGGCCATGAAGCAGCGCTGGAACAGGCGGTCCGGATCCGGAGGCTGATTGTCACAGTCTAGTTTTCCTCTTAGGAAATGCTTGCGGAAACCATGCGGTCCTGTAGATGTGCTGGGTTGACTCGGACCCTCCTGAGGACCAGATCCAGACCCTAAAAAAACAAAACATGATCATTAACAATAATAATAAACATCTATAAGTGGTTGCGCTTGATTTTAAAGTCCCAGTGATGCCAAAATAATGTTAGAATCAGTGTGTTAGTCTTCACATTCATATCACCCTGCAGCCTAAGGCCCCGTTTACACTAGTGCGTTTTAGTTTTAAAACAGCGTTTTAGCATGAAAACAATCCGCGTCCACACTAGCGTTTCACCCAGCATTTCTGAACAAATCTTCATCCACAGTACTCCACCAAAAACATATATCATGTGACTATTCGCGCACTCTGGGCATGCGTTCAAGTATAAACAGGAAGCATGTGTCTCGCTCGGTATTCTAAATAGGGCTTATGCCACTTGAAACGCAAGCGATTAGCGAGTGCTCGAACAATAGCTTGCCTCTTGCGAATATATGCAGCTGTTGTAGTAAAAAAGGCAGAGTTTAACTGCACAATGGCACCTAAAACGAACAATAGTGCAAACAACGCTCCCATTTCTGTCCATGTTGTTGTTTACAGTGAAAGCTGGTCTGCCGTCTTCCAGTGGCATTATAGTCATGTGATAGGGGTTTGACAAATAAGGGAAGGTTACGCAATGACCCAAAAGCCCCAATCGAGTAGCGAATCTCAGCAGCCACGCCTCCGTTTTCAAATGTCTCCGTTTCCCCCATCCACACTGAGACGGAGCAGCAGCGTTTCAGAATGAAAACAGCCTCTCCGGCGTTTCCAAAATGCTCCGTTTTCGGGGCTCGAAAACTCTGGCGTAGCAAAACTTATACGTTTTAAAACGAAAACACATTAGTGTAAATGGGGGCTAAGACAGGTTACGCACTGAAGCTAAGCAGAGCTGAGCTTGGTCATTACCTGAATGGGAGACTACATGGGAATATTAGGTTGCTGTTGGAAGGGGTGTTAGTGAGGCCAGCAGGGGGTGCTCAACCTATGGTATGTGTAAGTCCTAATGCCCCAGTATAGTGAAGGGGACGCTATACTGTCACTAGGCGCTGTCTTTCACATAAGACTGAGGTTCTGACTCTCTGTGGTCATAAAAAAATCTTTCTTGTAAAGAGTAGGGGTGTAACCCTGGTGTCCTGGCCAAATTCCCTCCATTGACCTTTACTGATCATGGCCTTCCAATCATCCCCATCCACCGAATTGGCTGTATCTCTGTCTCTCCACTCCACCTATAGCTGGTGTGTGGTGAGCGCATTGGCGCTGTTGTCCTGTGGCTGCCATCGCATCATCTAATGCAGAGTTCAGACTGCATGATTTTCAAGGTAGTCCTGTCAAAGATGTTTTTACGCTGCATGACTATCTGGGCTTGTGTTCTGTTGCTGCTCTGTTTACACTGCATGATGGATCGATGACAGTGGCTTTTACACTGTATGACTTCAAAATAGGAAGACTTTGGCCCCGTTTACACTAGTACGTTTTCGTTTTAAAACGCATAAGTTTTGCTACGGGTACGCCATCCGTCCACACTACGCCGGAGTTTTCTCAGTCTCAGTGTGGACGGATATCTTTGAAAACGGAGGCGTGGCTGCTGAGATCCGCTACGTGATTGGGGCTTTGGGTCATTGCGTATCCTTTCCTTATTCGTCAAGCGCACGTGGCTATAACGTCACCGGCAGACGGCAGACCAGCCTTCACTGTAAACACGGCATTTTCGATAGCCATGGATGGTTTATATTCATTTGTTACTTTAAGTAACAACTCGACCTCGTCGTCTGTCCATTAAAAGACCTCTCTTGCTTTCTTTACCATCGCGTTCATCGTTCAACCAGCGTTTGTTGACTAACAATAACCAAATGCTGAGCGAGACACGTGCTTCCTGTTTATACTTGAGCGCTCATGCTCAGAGTGCGGGAATGGTGCGCGAATGATCATGTGATATACGTTTTTGGTGGAGGGAGGTCTGTTGAGATCCGCTAGTGTGGACGCAGATCGTTTTCATGCTAAACGCACTAGTGTAAACGGGGCCTTTGTCTCGCCGACTTTGTCCAAAATACGTCTCACACCAAAAAACGCATGGTATATATTTTATTATTAACTACATAACGAGAAAGAAGCCTTTAATGGGGTAGAAAATGTACATATTTGCTCACCTGGCTTTGAAGAGAATTAGCAATTTCTGCTTAACTTTTTTTTTTTTGACCTGGTTGTGGTTTTGCTCAGACGACACTTCAAACAGACAGGGAGCTCATGCCAAATTTCTGCTAGTTTTTCTTCCATTTCTTGTGCCCGAATAAACTGAAAATGAGCGCTTTTAACTTCTCCTCCAACCTACTGCTGGCCTGCAGAGACCCACACTAGTGAATGCTGCTCTCTTATTGGCTGTAGGCGATCGCCGATGTTATTTTCACACATTTCACACGGCATGATTTGATTCGCCAACAGCTCCAGATATTCAGCGCGCCAAATATGTCCCGGGCATCGGAGACTCATTGGCGATTCTCTCAGATCGCGTCTTTGATAGTTCATATTGTGTGACTGTCACTCGTGTGCACGAGCACCGATTCGCCTGTGGTTTCAGGCATTTGTCTGCGATTTCTCAAAACCTGTCGGCGAGTCAAAAGCAGGGTTAAAATCATGCAGTCTGAACTCGGCATAAGTGGATGCTGCACACTGGTGGTGGAGTGAAGAGACCCCCACTCATGATGATGAAGCACTTTGGGTGTAAAGCCATACACAATAAATGCGCTATACAAATACATACATTACATTGAAATGTTAGTGTGCTTTTGGGGATGCTTTCGTCCACTCAGGGGTGATTTTAAGTCTTAATTTGGCCACAACTTTCTCTGATTCAGCAAATGGAATCATTTTTGGTGACATCTTATTTTGACACAGATTTTGGTAAAATGCTTTGAAAATGTTCAACAATACACTCAACATTACACCTGAATGATTATTTGTCATCATGTCTTTGCAATCAAAAATATGTAGTTATAATGGAAGTCAATAGGGGGAAAACAGAATAGAGTATATTAGGCTACGTTCACACTCTGAGGCTTAGTGCTCAAATCAGATTTTTTCTCAGATCTGATATTTTTGCATAGCTGTTCACACTGCTGTTATAAATGTGGCCAATATCAGATTTGCAATGTGAACAGATCTGGTCCTAAACTGACCCGCATGCGCAAAAGTGCAGGTACGGACAGCACAGAATGTCTACTTATCCACACAATGTGTATACTGAAGCACGCTGTCATGCTTAATGTAATTATTGCCCCTTTCACAGACACCCGTGGTGTATTTCATGAACTGTAAAGGATTGTTCTGCTACTGCTAATGTGTATTTGAAACCTAAAATAAGTCTCTTGTGATTGAAAACACTGATCATTTGTGATTTATGACAGCAGCGGTGCGCGTCTATCTGACCACCGGTGTAGTGAACTCATCAAAGGTTAATGAGCAGCCGCAGACGGAACTGTGAAGGCGGAGTTGGTTTATCTCTGTTTGCGGAGTTATTTCATTTCACACACGTGCAGAAAGGGGGGTTTGGTTTGGGTGCTTGAGCACCTGCACTTTATTCTCTCAGAAAGTTCGTCCTTAAAATGAAAGTTTTTTTTAACCAGATAAAAACCCATTGAGATCAAGATCTCATTTACAAGGGTGACCTGGCCAAGAGGTCCGCAACACACGACTTATAAAAGAAATAAATAAAAATAAAATAAAAACAAAATAAATATAGTAATAATAATGATGTTCATAATAGTAATAAAAATAGTAAAAAAAATAATAAATATTTTTTTTTTTAAAAAGTAAGATAATATAAAAATACAGTTTTGTTGTTCGCCTATATCACATTACAATATATTAAAAACACATACATTGAGAAATGGACTGTTGTTGTTTGTTAAAAAGGATAGAGCGAAAAGATGTCATTGGGATGAGTTCAGACATTTTTATTTCAGACTGAAGAGGGGGCGGCATGACTAAAGGCTCGCTTCCCTATTTCAGTTCGAACCCGGGGAACAGTCAAATGATAAGATTTACTTGAACGTAGGGCATACTGATTCTTTGATTTCTGAAGAAGGGAACATAAGTATGAAGGCACCAGTCCCAGAAGAGCCTTGTAGACCAAAGTCATCCAGTGAGTATACCTTCTTACGTTCAGAAAGTGCCGCCTCCTTTGAGCACGAATCCCCGCAACACGCCCCGACACAGCTTCGCAATCAACCCGTGCCCCAATTGTTAACAAGATTGGTTAACAAGCTCCAGTTTTGCCTTCAAAATCTTTTTTTAAAATGAACACCAAGTTTCTGTGGTAAAATAATTGCCCTGTGTGCCATTCTGCTGCTGTTGAGGAGTAGATGACGTCTGCAGCACAGAATGATGACGCATGTCGCTCAAAGATTATGGAAAAGTCACATGAAATCCAACATAGCCATTCACACTGCGGTCGCGTTGCTAAACATCAGATCTGTGTCAGATTACATATGAAAGTGGCACAAATCTGACATGAAAAGATCAGATTCCATGCGGTTTGGGCTGTTCACACTGTCAAGACCCGAGTCACATGAGGGCAAAAAAATCAGATTCGGGCTACATTTACCTGCAGCGTGAACGTAGCCATAGTAGTAAAAAGTAGCAAACAAAATGTAGTCATTTGGATAACAAACATCCAGATCCATCCACAGCACAGAAAATGAAATAAACATTCTCAAAAGCCGTCTTTAGTTTAACCAATCACTGAACTTTTGAACCCAAGAGCCAATCCTGCTGCTTTTATTATGAGAACATTTATAGTGTCACTTTGACCTTGCCTGGGCATAAACCAGCTTCAGAACAATATCGGTGAAATGCCATAGTTGTAATACTTTAATAGTGTATGTTTGCAGCATTCTTCAAGTCTTTCTAATACTGACCATGACGGTTTCAATGCCAAGAACGCCGATTTTGTTGAACATTTGCTGCTAAACTCAAAGAAATAAAGATTAAGGTTGCTGCGAACTAAAAAAGGTGGCTTGTCTTATTCATTTTTTGAATGAATGTACTCCATCTCTGCTTTAAATCTTTTTTCTTAACATTATACAGAAGAACACCTGAATATGAGAAAGTGAGCTTATATTTAATTAATATTTAGGCCTCTAAATTATAAACATGATCAAAACTCTGTTATATTACAGGGAGTGCAGAATTATATATTAATAAAATACTCATTTCAAGTAATAAAATACTTGAAAGCCTACTACCAATGAAGCATATTAGGTGATGTGCATCTCTGTAATGAGAAGGGGTGTGGTGTAATGACATCAACACCCTATATCAGGTGTGCAGAATTATTAGGCAACTTCCTTTCCTTTGGCAAAATGGGTCAAAAGAAGGACTTGACAGGCTCCGAAAAGTCAAAAATAGTGAGATATCTTGCAGAGGGATGCAGCACTCTTAACACTGCCAAGCTTCTGAAGCGTGATCATCCAATAATCAAGCGCTTCATTCAAAATAGTCAACAGGGTCGCAAGAAGCGTGTGGAAAAACCAAGGAGCAAAATAACTGCCCATGAACTGAGAAAGTCAAGCGTGCAGCTGCCAAGATGCCACTCGCCACCAGTTTTGCCATATTTCAGAGCTGCAACGTCACTGGAGTGCCCAAAAGCACAAGGTGTGCAATACTCAGAGACATGGCCAAGGTAAGAAAGGCTGAAAAACGACCACCACTGAACAAGACACACAAGCTGAAACGTCAAGACTGGGCCAAGAAATATCTCAAGACTGATTTTTCTAAGGTTTTATGGACTGATGAAATGAGAGTGAGTCTCGATGGACCAGATGGATGGGCCCGTGGCTGGATCGGTAAAGGGCAGAGAGCTCCATCCGACTCAGACGCCAGCAAGGTGGAGGTGGAGTACTGGTTTGGGCTGGTATCATCAAAGATGTGCTTGTGGGGCCTTTTTGGGTTGAGGATGGACTCCAGCTCGACTCCCAGTCCTACTGCCAGTTTCTGGAAGACACCTTCTTCAAGCAGTGGTACAGGAAGAAGTCTGCATCCTTCAACAAAAACATGATATTCATGCAGGATAATGCTCCATCATAGCGTCCAAGTACTCCACAGCGTGGCTGGCAAGAAAGGGTCTAAAACAAGAAAAATTAATGACATGGCCTCCTTATTCACCTGATCTGAACCCAATAGAGAACCTGTGCTCCATCATCAAATGAGAGATTTACAAGTAGGAAAAACAGTACACCTCTCTAAACAGTGTCTGGGAGGCTGTGGTTGCTGTTGCACGCAATGTTGATGGTGAACAGATCAAAACACTGACAGAATCCATGGATGGCAGGCTTTTGAGTGTCCTTGCAGAGAAAGGTGGCTATATTGGTCACTGATTTGTTTTGTTTTTGAATGTCAGAAATGTATATTTGTGAATGTTGAGATGTTATATTGGTTTCACTGGTGAACATAAATCATTGAAATGGGTATATATTTGTTTTTTGTTAAGTCGCCTAATAATTCTGCACAGTAATAGTCACCTGCACACACAGATATCCTCCTAAAGTAGCTCAAACTAAAAACAAACTAAAAACTACTTCCAGAAATATTCAGCTTTGATATTAATGAGCTTTTTGGGTTCATTGAGAACATGGTTGTTGTTCAATAATAAAATTAATCCTCAAAAATACAACTTCTGCACTCCCTGTAAAGTAAATACATGCTTTTTGTCATCAGATTAAGTATTTTGTGGCACAAGCATTCACCCCTGTGGCTCTAATATGAAATCTTTAATGAGTTAATAGTCTTTAATTTAGAATAAGTATTATATTATTAGTCATATTTCAAGGTGAATCAATTAAGTCTTACATAATTGTCTCCGAGTGGTCTCTGTGAGTAAATGCACTCATCATGATGATGTGAAATGCTTACTACATTGCATAGCATGATGTTTATGTAGCATTAGATGTATGAGTTTCATTATAAAAATGCTAAATGCCTTCATACTAAATATTCCGATATATATTAGGCTACATAGAATGGCAATTCGTATTTTTATGGATTTTTTGAAAGTATTTTGCAATATTACACTGTATTCATTCTGTTAATTAAAGTTTCGGTATTTGGATTGGGTGTTTTTCAGTTTATTTACGGTTATGAATTGCAGACCTTGATCTCCCCTCTGTCGACTTTTGATGTTAAAAATTCAACACAGCGGTAAAAGATGACATTCACTGTATTTAAAGCAATATATTGTATAAGAAATCAGATTATATAGAAATTAAGACTTTAAGTACTGGCAGTTTATTACCATGTTTTCGCACTATAATAACAACACCGATATAGATGGAATTCAATATAGATAGAAACATGTCACTTCAAACTATTAAAAATGTCACTTTTTCAAACTTTTTTACATCAGAAGTTGTTGAAGGAAAGATCAAGGTCTCATAATTCAAATTAAAAGTCTAAAATAAAAAGAAAATACTGAAATAAATATCACAAAACACGAAAAAGTTATAATATTAGATCCATCGGTGACCCTCTAGCCTTCATTCAGGACGTTTTTCTCTCACGGTGCTCCAGCAAAGCTAGTAGTATTGTAAAAGACTCCACCAACCCCTTTCACAGACTCTTTCAGCTGCTGCCATCAGGAAGGAGGTTTCGAAGTATTAAAGCCTGTCGGCTAGACTACGGTACTCAACAGCTTCTTCCCACAGGCTGTTATAGAGCCCTCAACTTCAGCCAATTTACCTCCCTCTGAAATCTCATACAACCTGCACAACATTGCTCACTCTCATGTAAAAGTACTTGTAAAACCTGTGTATAGTTAAGTATCTTATAGTTAGGGCCACACGGAATCTGCACGCGAAGAATTCTGCAGATTTTTAGCTCATCATTGATTCTGTTTATTTACTAATGTAAATGTGTGTAAATGTATATTTATTCAGTTTTTTAATTAATTTCAGTAATAATATTGATTAATATGAAAATATTCATATGATTTATTTACAATACAGTTTGTAAAGTACTATTTTCTGTCTTTTAGTAGATATTTTATATGAGACATTTGCTTTGTTTACCAAATAAAGTGGATCTAGTTGGATTTGCATTGTAAACATTAAATAAAAGTTAAAAAGGTATTACTTTTTATTTCATATATTAAGGTTTTAGTTATGATACTCCCAAAGTCATTCCGTATAAATCCGCAGATTTTTAACAAAATACTCCAAAGAAATACCAAAAAATGTCCGCAGATTCCGTCTGG
This sequence comes from Danio albolineatus, assembly GCA_903798035.1. Lineage (NCBI taxonomy): Eukaryota > Metazoa > Chordata > Actinopteri > Cypriniformes > Danionidae > Danio > Danio albolineatus. The sequence continues at coordinate 2,048,001 of CAIGQQ010030611.1, read as the reverse complement.
CCCTACTTATAGTATAGGTTATTTATGCATCGTTTTTTTATTTTTTTTTATAGCTATTAGGTCCAGTTTTGTGTTGTAGTTATGATTAATTTCTGTAGCACCGTTGTCCTGCGAGACACAACATTTCGTTCCTGTGTATGTCCACACATGTAGCGGAATAACAATAAAGCTTGACTTGACTTGACTTATAGTGTATTGTAACTCTCTGACTGATTTGTATTGCAAACTATTAGCTGTCGCCTTATGTTTTGGTTAGATACCATCCTCTGATTCAGAATCATATTGTATATTTTGCTAAACTTAATCTCCATATTCTCATCATAAAAAAATCTTAATCATAAAAAAAAGGAGGTTGAATGTTTTAATGAATTGTAGTGATGGGAGAAACTAAGATTTTCAAAGCTTTGAACCAATTGCTTTGCAAAATGATTCACTATTTCACTTAAGCTTTGAAAACCGTTTCTCCCATCTCACAAAAACCTTCCTTCATCAGAGAAATTTCACTAAGTTACGAAGTATGCTATCCATCTCAGATGCAGAAAAGCTAGTTCATGCTTTTATGAGCTCTAGGCTGGATTACTGTAATGCTCTGTTTGCTGGCTGCCCAGCATCCAAAATGCAAAATGCAGCTGTTCTTATCAGGTCTAGAAAATTTTATCCTCCCTACACTGGCTGCCTGTAAAGATCCGTATTGATTATAAAATAATGCGTCTTACCTATTAAGCTTTAAATAATCTAGCTCCTGTTTATCTAACCAACCTTCTGTCTCGCTAAAATCCAACCGGCTCTCAAAACCCAGGGCTTCTGGTAGTACCCAGAATAGCGAAGTCTACTAAAGGAGGTTGAGCCTTCTTATGGCCCCTAAACTCTCTTTCCTGATAATGTCCGAGGCTCAGACACACTCTCTCAGTTCAAAACTAGATTCTTTTTAGTAAAGCATACACTCAATACATCACACAAAGGTATGACGCATGAATGTGCTCCATGCAGGTGAGTGAGCTTGACAAACCACCTGTAGGACACACTCCTCCGATCTTAATGCACCAGGCATTTTGTTTCTCATACGCTATACATGTTTGTTTATAGTGCTTCGTTCTTGCATTGACATGCTCAAATACATTATGAACAGCAGCTATGCTAGTTATTTTTTTCTGTTCTCTATTTTCACCTTGGGATACTCATCCTAAGGCCTATAGAGATTGTGAAGCACCATTGATGGGATCCAAGATCTGTGAAGAGATGATGCAAACCATCGAAGTTTGACAACACGCACATACTTAATACACAAATACACTTCATTAAACATGTACACATAGACATCACCTATATACAATACAATTGCAGGTTAACCATGTCTGTATTGTTACGGATTATTTCTTTTCTTCTTCTTCTTTTTATTATTATTAATATTATTATGATTAAGTGTTTTGTAGTTTGATATTAATTTATGTTTTATTTCTTTGAGGATGACTCAAAGATAACTCAAAGAACAGGACACATTTTTTCTTTTATTCTCTAAATAAATAAGAGAATTGTATATTTTAGGCGCCACGGTGGCCTAGTGGTTAGCACGTTCGCCTCACAGCAAGAAGGTCGCTGGTTTGAGCCCCGGCTGGGTCAGTTGGCATTTCTGTGTGGAGTTTGCATGTTCTCCCCGTGGTTTCCTCCGGGTGCTCCGGTTTCCCCCACAGTCCAAGGTATAGGTGAATTGGGTAGGCTAAATTGTCCGTATAGTGTATGAGTGTGAATGTGTGTGTGTGGATGTTTCCCAGGGATGGGTTGCGGCCGGAAGGGCATCCGCTGCGTAAAAATATGCTGGATAAGTTGGCGGTTGATTCCGCTGTGGCGACCCCGGATTAAAAAAGGGACTAAGCCGACAAGAAAATGAATGAATGAATTGTATATTTTGAGTTGCGTGTCCTTTTTTATGTTGCCAACCCCTCCCTAGACGACAAACTGGGGTTCGTAACATAAATGGGTTCTCGTCCGAGATGATTAAAATAAGAAATTAAAACAAACTAAGTTAATTACGGGCGCCACGGTGGCGTAGTGAGTAGCACGTTCGCCTCACAGCAAGAAGGTCGCTGGTTCGATCCCCGGCTAGGCCAGTTGGCATTTCTGTGTGGAGTTTGCATGTTCTCCCCGTGGTTGCGTGGGTTTCCTCCGGGTGCTCCGGTTTCCCCCACAGTCCAAAGACATGCGGTACAGGTGAATTGGGTAAGCTAAATTGTCCGTAGTGTATGTGTGTGAATGAGAATGTATGAATGTGTTTCCCAGAGATGGGTTGTGGCTGGAAGGGCATCCGCTGCGTAAAACAAATGCTGGATAAGTTGGCGGTTCAATCCGCTGTGGCGACCCCGGATTAAAAAAGGGACTAAGCCGAAAAGAAAATGAATGAATGATAAGTTAATTACTGAAAAATTATTAATTTGTGGTGAGTACATTGTCTTCCGACGCCTGCCTGGGTGAGTTAGAGTGGGCCAACAGGCTGTGCTTTGCGCCAGTTCTGGCTACGGCTGACTGTTTATTATTTTTCTTTATTATTTAAGTTTGTTATTTTTGGAGGTATTCCAGGGGGAGAGAGCAATCTCTTGATCGGTACCCTCTGAAGACTAGCTGAGTTTAGTTAGTTTTCTGGTTAGGTAGGTGTAGGACTGGACTGTGTGTTTGGTTTTGCCTTTACAAACTGGGGTTCGTTACAGTATATAATAACTTGTATTTGATTGTAACTTTAACTTAATTTGATTGCAAAGCAACAATGTGCACCTTTTGTATCTTTTCAAATGCTGTATATAATAACAATAATTATTGTAAAAAGTGCTATAAAAATAAATAAACTTGAACTTTTATCATGCTACATGAGTGATTACAGTCTTAACAACATAATATAACATATTTTACTTTAAATAAACTGTTTAATTGCAAACTAAAGTCTGTTGATTGGTTTCACAGGGTTAACTCGGTAGCAAATATTATCATTACATATATAATGTAAGCAGGAGCTGACATTACACTATCATTGATTTGCATATTTCTTTCATTTTTATTTTTGTTGCAGTGTTATATTGGCACTATGATGCTGACATCTGGTGCATTTCCGCCCACATTCCTTTTGTCCTTTTCAACAAAATGTATCAATTATGAACATTATATTTAAGAACAAAAGCTAATTTATTTATAATTATAATTATTTGTTTAACTTCACGGCGTGCATTTGTTAATTTTCAAGTGAATATCTCGGAGAAGTCACGTTCAGAACAATCGTCGCACTGCTTTGTTTGAATATAATTATGATATTTAAGTTATCCTTTTCAAGAGATGTGGATTTTAATTGAACTAACCTGTGAAACTGATGATTTAATTATAATTTCATTGTTTGACTGGACAGAGCACCCCTGATTAAACATATTTAGTTGCTTAAGTTGCTAATTGGTTAATTTTATGTCTCTAAAAGTCTAACAGCATGAATAACATGTCTTAACACGAAAGTCATTTTATTATGCCTGTTCTTGATTAGCCATTGTGTGGTTCGTCCATTGATTGAATTACATTAGATATTTTCACAGGTCATAAAGCCCTACGAACGACAATATTTCAGCATAAATGTTGAACAAAAATGTAACTGTGCAATTTTTGAAAAAATAGAGACTATATGAAAAAATAAAGACTATACAGGATACATAAGACATTTCATAGGAATACATCAGACATTGCACTTGTATAGTTTTAAATACGGCAAACGAATCCGCGCCTACTAATACAGGAGCCAATCATCGTCCGCTATAGAGTGACATTTCTCCAGGGAAAAGCTTGAACCAGATGTTTCCTTTTTTAACAGTTTGGTGGTCAACAAATACACTGGAATCTCAGTGAATACTTGCCTTACAGACGTAAAAAATATATCATAAGTATTGAAATCTCTACTTTTAAATGACCCAAGTGCACTTTTGGTTTCATAATCGGTATGAAACAAACGTGAGGTACAGTCCGTCCTGTCAAACGCACATCACATGACAGCAACTACTCAAACGCTCACAAACTTGTAAACAGAGTCGCGCATTACTGACGACCCATGTCTCTGAACAATTTTTCTTCCACTTGTTTTAATTACGGTTGGCAACACAGCGTGGCGTCTCTCTGAACACTGTAACAGATAAAAGGTCTTCGAAGCTATATCATGGATATTAACGAAGTTGCACCTCGTTCACAATAGAGCGCGCTAATTGGTTTGTCAACATCTCGAAAAATGTGTTTTGGTGTTTCGTGACCCTTTAAAGCCCAGATAATGGGCTTTAAAGCTGAGTGGTACAGTACAGTACGGTACGGGTCGGTACGGGTCACCATCATCAGGCTTGCGTTTCCACTGCTAAAGGGTACTTTTTTAGGTGGGCTTGGTGTACAACAAAGTTTCAGTCAACGTCATTCTCACTCGAGGAAATGTCTACAGCGGGGGTGACCAACCCTGCTCCTGGAGATCGACCTTCCTGCAGATTTCAGTTGCAACCCATATCAAACACACCTGTCTGTAATTATCCAGTGCTGTTCAGGTTCTGATTAATTGGTTCAGGTGTGTTTGATCAGGGTAGGAGCTGAACTCAACAGGAAGGTCGATCTCCGGGAGTGGGGTTGAGCACCACTGGTCTACAGTAAAGCTGTACGGGTCGTTCACGTATCATATGAGAAGCACTTCTCACAAACCATATGCTTTATTATACACTTAAATACTGCTGTATAAATGCTCATTATTAACCTTTCTATGAACATGATCTGATTATAAATGCAGATCAATAATGCGAAATAGCCTACTGTCCGCGATTATATAAAATAAATAAATAAATGCAGCATATATGAACACATACAGCCCATTACACTCTCCGATATGTTGCCTATAACAGAAAAATGTAATCTTCACCAGCACATGTAGCCTCTTGTTAGAAAGTAATTTCATCATTCCGAGTTCATATTAGTCCTGAAGTTGATGATAATAGTTAAATGCAGCAGTTTCTTCATGTTTGCTGAAAGAATCATTTGCTCCTTTGTTTTTTACGGCTTCTCCTTTGCTTTTTGCACCTGTCAGTCTCGCGTTTGTCTGTTTCTGAAAGGATCGGGTTTCAAAAGCACGTCAATAATCAGTTATTATCATCAGCTCAAGAAGTTTGTTATTTAAAGTATTGACGCGCACACGAGCGCAAGAGAGAAAGAGAAACCGCTCGCGCTTCAGACGGGCTCGTAAAAAACTACGGGGCACAGGGGAGAATCTCTTCTTGGCTTTTTGGCTGTTCATCAAGACGACGGCAAGGTTTGTTTGAGCTCGGGTCGACCATGGCTTGCTAATATATGCAAATATTATTTCGGTGTATTGTCTCTTGGCTGTGTATTAAACATGGCGAGTCCTTTGTTTTCATTCCAGCTTGTTGCGTGAGCAAATGACGTATCTCTGTAAACCAATAACGTTCAGATGTGCGTCTAGCTCTGCCTTTTGGTCACCCTTTGGTACCCTTGGTATCCTTTGCAAAGGGTGACCAAAAAGTAGTATGATACGATACGCTTTTAGACAGTGGAAACGGCCTTAAAAGTGTACCGAACCATACCGTACCGTACCACTCAGTGGAAACGGGCCATAAGTCACCAATTTAATCACAAAAGGCCAAAAAAGGAAATGCCCTCGCATACAAAATAAAAAAGTGATACAAAGAACATGCAGTTTGATCAACTATAAATGCATTGGCTTGTTTTGCCATAAAAGCAAAACTTTTCCCAAAATGCAACTATGTCCATGTGAAATCCCAAAAGACATTTAGCTAAATCTGAACAACACTATACTGCAGATTCATATATCCAGTATAGAAAAATATTCTCTTTCTAGCAAACACTGAAGAATCAAAGCCCAAGGCAGGTCATAAACTTACAGAAAAGAGAGAAGAAGAAGCGCAGTATGCTTAGTTCTTCAAAACAAACTTGAAAATAAAAAATGCATAGAGATGATTTACTTGTAAACAGTTGATAGGGTCAATCCTTAAAAAGAAACGTATGAAAAATGTATCAATTAACCCTGACTTCAAGCTATATACAATTGAACGCAAGAATTTTTATGAGAAACTCAAGTTTTCAGGAAGTAGACAAAAAAAGGTCGGATAATGGCAGCGTGATGAAGTTTTAAAAAGGATAAAAGAAAAAAAAAAAACTTGTAATACATGATTTATAGACCTGTGAAATACGTTTCATGTCAGAAAGGAAAAAAAGTAACGGATAGGGTCTCAGAAAAATAGGACAAATTGATGTTTGGGGTTTTGTTGCAGAATTTGAGCAGAATTACAAGGAAAACCCCAGAAGCAAAAGTTCACAAGAACATGACCCTGCAGACAAAACGAGATCCTTTTTTTGTGTGTTTCAGAGAGATCGTGTGATGTGATGGGGATCACGAGAGCCTTGCAGAGATCTTTGGAGGGGAAGATGCTTAAAGAATATAAAGGGGCACAGGGAAAAGGGCTTTAAAGGAGACATATTATGCCCCTTTTTACAAGATGTAAAATACGTCTCTAATGTCTCTAGTTTCAGCTTGAAATGCCACACAAATTACTTTTTATAACTCTTTGAAACAGACCCTATTAGATTTTGATCATAGACTGTAAAGAAATATGGACGCAGTATCAGTGACGTCACCCATAGATTTCTGAAGAGCTCAAATGAAGCTTACTGTGGGCGTGGTCAGCCGTCGCCATCTTGAAAGCGTGTCATTTCCGGATAATCGAAAATGGGCATAGGCGGAACCAAGGCAGAGTTGAGACGACTGTTTGCTGAAACCATAGAGACCATCCCACCACCCGTGGCATTTGAATCATTTGAACATCTGAGTGTACTATCAAGGTAAATTAACCCGAAACTATTCAACAAAACTTGAAAAAATAACTGTTGTTGATATTATCATGGCTCTCTATGGCAAGCCATTTGGACTTTTACTCATTCTCAGGATATGCATTCTTGATATCAACAATTAAATTCTTAATATCAACATGCAGCATTCATGATATTTCTTTCGTTTAAAACAATTAAATTGTTGATATTCATAAATAATAAAAATATTCTTCATATAAAATTATTAAATTAAATAATATTTTTTAATATAAACAATTCACATTTGTATGTTCACTAAAGCACAAATGTAATTGTTGGCTGTTGATATTGCTTACAAATAGTTCTTTCACTACTACTTTACATGCAAATAATACAACTTAAAAGGACATAATAATTGTGTTTTGCTTCTGTTTTTCATATAGTTGGTACCAATTGAAATTTTGCGGATATACATATTTTATTTTACATACAAAACAAATAACAAATGGCTCTTTAATCGGTCAAATCAATTTTCAATTGTGTATTCTGATACTGAAGTGTGTTTTGTTTTTAATACCTACATGAAGTCAATTAGTGTGTATAAAGATAGATGATGCAAATGCCGTTGCATTTCAGTTGAATTGCAGTTTCAGTTACTTCTGTATTGGCTTCCCGAGGGAGAGAGGAAGGTTGCCGCTTGGTTTTGATCCTAATTGTGCTGTTTTGGTGACTGTCACTTTAAATTCAAATGAGACTGTGCTCTTTTCAAAGGAGGGCAGAGCTAGAAATACCTATGTGTTAGCATAGCGGCAGATTCAAAACAGGGCTAATGGGTTTTGGCGACTGTCACTTTAAATGCAAATGAGATTGTGCTCTTTTCAAAAGAGG